>VSMD01078047.1:0-19128 GCA_008750895.1 Mirza zaza | reverse complement strand
CTTGAGCCCAGGAGTTGGAGGTTGCTGTGAGCTAGGCTGATGCCATGGCACTCACTCTAGCCTGGGCAACAAAGCAAGACTCTGGCTCAAAAAACAAAACAAAACAAAACAAAACAATATATGTCTATGTTACCTATTCTGATTTACATTATAAGTAAAGCTGCCTGTAAAGTAAAACAAGTTTTCAGTGCTTTAAAGCTTTCCTCATCACACAAGAGCAAAACGGATTCGTCATCAATGCACAGCACTCACTATGAGTGCCGGCTGTAGGCAAGGTTTCGTGGCCAGTGAGCGCCATATCAAAGTGGTTAACAGACACGAGGTACAAGCAAGGCTAATAGCCACATTATCTCAGTTAGTCCTTATTAACCCTATTTTACAGCTGAGGCAGGTAAGATGAATTCATTCTCCCAAGCTAGGTGTGGTGGTGTGCACCTATACCAGGTGTCCTCAAACTGTGGCCCGCCCAGGACATTTATCCGGCCTGCCAGGTGTTTTTGCCGCCGCTGCCTGTCCAGCTTAGCAGCCAACTCATCCAGGGCGGGGCCCACAGTGCGCAACGGCCCTCCAACGGTCTGAGGGACAGTGAACTGGCCCCCTGTTTAAAAAGTTTGAGTACCCCTGAATACTCTCAGCCATTTGAGAAGCTCGCTTGAGGCCAGGAGTTCAAGACCAGCGTGGGCAACACAGCAAGCTGACACCCTGTTTCTGGGGGTTAAAAAAAAGAAGACAATGACGACAAAAACCAAAAAAGAAATCACTATCCCAAGGCACACAGGAACACAGGGCAGTTGAGATTCTAAGTCCTGGTGGGCAGCCACTGAGCCCATGGTTTTTTTTTTTTTTTCTTTCTTTTGAGACAGAGTCTCACTTTTGTTGCCCAGGCTAGAGTGAGTGCCATGGCGTCAGCCTAGCTCACAGCAACCTCCAACTCCTGGGCTCAAGCAATCCTGCTGCCTCACCCTCCCGAGTAGCTGGGACTACAGGCATGCGCCACCATGCCCGGCTAATTTTTTCTATATATACTAGTTGGCCAATTAATTTCTTTCTATTTATAGTAGAGATGGGGTCTCGCTCTTGCTCAGGCTGGTCTCGAACTCCTGAGCTCAAACGATCCGCCCACCTCGGCCTCCCAGAGAGCTAGGATTACAGGCGTGAGCCACCGCGCCCGGCCTTGAGCCCATGGTTTTAATCACTGTTTCCCAATGCCTCAACTGTACTTCCCCTAATTCTGGCTTTTGTTATACTGTTATTGCTTATTTATTTGTCTCTGTATCCACTAGACCTAAGGGTAAAGACTTCATTTAGGCCGGGCACTGTTGCTCATGCCTGTAATCCTAATACTCAGGGAGGCCAAGGCAGGAGGATCTTTTTTATTTATTTATTTTTTTTGAGACAGAGTCTTCCTTTGTTGCCCAGGCTAGAGTGACTCCCATGGCGTCAGCCTAGCTCACAGCAACCTCAAACTCCTGGGCTCAAGCAATCCTACTGCCTCAGCCTCCCGAGTAGCTGGGACTACAGGCATGCGCCACCATGCCCAGCTAATTTTTTTTTATATATATATATTAGTTGGCCAATTAATTTCTTTCAATTTTTATAGTAGAGATGGGGTCTCGCTCAGGCTGGTTTTGAACTCCTGACCTCGAGCAATCCGCCCACCTTGGCCTCCCAGGAGCTCAGGAGTTTGAGACCAGCCTGAGCAAGAGTGAGACTCCATCTCTACTAAAAATAGAAAGAAATTAATTGGCCAACTAAAAAATATATAGAAAAAATCAGCCGGGCATGGTGGTGCATACCTGTAGTCCCAGCGACTTGGGAGGCTGGGGCAGAAGGACTGCTTGAGCCCAGGAGTTGGAGGATGCTGTGAGCTAGGCTGACACCACGGCACTCTAGCCTGGGCAGAGTGAGACTCTGTCTCAGAGAGAAAAAAAAAAAATACTTCATTTACCTGGCTTCCAACTGGATTCCTGGAGTCTACCATATAGCAACAAGTCAATGAACACTTGTTGACAAATATGTCTTGGCCATTCACTGATCTCTGCCCAGGCTTCTATTCCCAGATGATGGGCAGATTTGGAAAGGTTCATTAACAGGACAAAAACCACTTCTTTAATCCAGTTCTACCTTTTTAAACTCAGTCCAAATAGTGTCATCAGTAACACACAAGCAAGCTACGTAACGAGCCAAAAAATTCTATGACTTCCCACCCTTCCCAAAGCTCCCTTTCCTTCAACAAATAGGCATCTATCACTTCAATACCACTTCAAGGCCTTGCAAGGAGTGAAAGTAAAAACAAACTCCAATAATTCCTCTAGGGTTAAGGATGTTCTGTAGTGGCCCCGGCCTAGAAGATGAGGCACTACTAGACAAGGCAGGGGAGCCGTGGTGGTAAAAGGAAGAAAAGGCAGACAGGTGGACAGAGTAAAGTCAGGAAACCTGGCTTTTAACCCCACCCCACTGCAGCCCTCAGTGATCTTGGGCAAAGGCATGATACTTCTCTGGGCTTTGACTTTGTAAAATAGGGGTAATACTATCTTCTTCACTGAGTGGGTTGCAGGACTTAAGTAAACTAGTGTGTGAAACCGTAACACCTGCCAAACAGCAGGCACTCAACAAATGTTAGCTTCCTTCTCTTTAAGGGATCAACACTGAACTTGTTTCCTTCCATGAAAAGCTTCTGTGAGGCAACCAAGACTGAGTTCTTCAATGCACCATTACTAAAGGGCAGTGTGGCATCAGCTGGGAGCTTGTTAGAAAATGCTGAATCTCAGGGCCCTTCCCAGATCTACTGAATCAGATTCTACATTATAACAAGATCCTAGGTGATTCACTTACAAAGTCAAGGTAGAGAAGAACCAGGTTGACTACATCTGAGCCTAATATCAAAATGCCATAAGGACAAGGAGGTAAAACCACCTGCCAGCACTGAAGAGGGTGGAAAAGGAGTGGCAAGGCTAAAAAAGAACTCTTTGTTTAGAAACTTTAGCTTAAAGATTTGCAGAAAGTAAGTTTACCTAACGCTGAAAGGAGTTAGGAAGAGGTAAGTGTACTGGTGGTGGGCCTCCCTCCCCTCCCTAGATCAAAAAGAAAAGGCTCATGAGACCAGACCCACCAAGGACAACTGCCAGGACCCAAAGAAAATAACACCTGGATGTCCACCCACATAAGAAAGTTTTCGGTTCCCGGATTCCGAAAATACTGCCAGACCCTCCTATTTCTCAATAACCACCGAAGTGGAAAACCGCCAGCTCTTCAGGCCAAAAGTCCCTACCCCACCCCAAACAGTATAAAGGCCCACACCCCCTCCAAACGAATGTAACTTCTCAGGCCCCCATCTCTTGGGACCTTCGAACCTCACCAGGGAGTCCTCAATAAAGCCACGTTGTTTGGCCCCACTCTCTTTCTCTCCATCTGTTTCTTTCGCCGCCGGAAAACTTTACAGTAAGTACTATAAATAAGGGAGCCACAAAAAAGTCCAATTCTATAGGCTTAGAGAGCCCTGGAGTTCTTAGGTTATACAACTGAAGACGTCATACAATTTTTAAGATCCACAGGCCAGGCGCGGTGGCTTGCGCCTGTAATTCTAGCACTCTGGGAGGCCGAGGTGGGTGGATTGCTCAAGGTCAGGAGTTCGACACCAGCCTGAGCAAGGGCGAGACCCCGTCTCTACTATAAATAGAAAAAAATTAATTGGCCAACTAATATATATAGAAAAAAATCAGCCAGCATGGTGGCGCATGCCTATAGTCCCAGCTAGAGGGGAGGCTGAGGCAGTAGGATCACTTGAGCCCAGGAGTTCGAGGCTGCTGTGAGCTAGGCTGATGCCACGGCACTCACTCTAGCCTGGACAAGAAAGCAAGACTCTGTCTCAAAAAAAAAAAAAAAAAAATCCACATACAAGAGTCATTGTATCCATTTTCTTAGGGAACCCCATTATAACCTTGTGAGAAGGGCACTCCTCACTTTACAGGTGAGAAAACTAAAGCTTAGTCCTCAAAGTCCTCTGACCTGGTTGTTCCTTTGCTTGTAAGCCTTCTCTGGCTCCTAGTGGCTGCCGCAGCAGTTCTTAAGCTATGACATATGCAAGACATCTAGGGAACTATCTGAGAATATAGATTCTAGAAATTCTGATTCAGAAGGCCCAGGAGGGGCCCTAGAACCTATAATCTTAATAAGTGCTCAGGAGATACTGGCACATTGACACCCATACACAATCCACAAGGCCACACTCCTTGGCCTGATGATCAAGACCCTATACTACTTTTTTTTGAGACAGAGTCTCACTCTATTGCCCCGGAGTAGAGTGCCATCAGCCTAGCTCACAGCAACCTCCAACTCCTGGGCTCAAGCCATCCTCCTGCCTCAGCCTCCTGAGTACAGGAGGGTACTACAGGCATGAGACTACAGACATGGGACTACAGGCATGAGCCACCATGCCTGGCTAATTTTTTCTCTATATATTTTCAGTTGGCCAATTAATTTCTTTCTATTTATAGTACAGATGGGGTCTTGCTCTTGCTCAGACTGGTTTCAAACTCCTGACCTTGAGCAATCCTCCCGCCTTGGCCTCCCAGAGTGCTAGGATTACAGGTGTGAGCCACCACGCCCGGCCAATACCCTATACTATTAAAACTTGGTCCCTAAGGACACTTCAGGGAAATTCTTCTAATCCCTCAAATTCCAGCTCAAAAGGCTCTGGCTTTTAACTTAAGTAAAAAGACACATACACACCCCCCAGGCAGAATTAACCATTCTCCCCAGTTTGCCTATAGCAGTTAAAGTGCACTGGAATCACCTGGGTATCTTGTGACACTGTGACTCTAATTCAGTGGCTCTGGAGCTTTAGAATCTGAGTTGCTAACAGTTATTAGGTGCCATGATGGCCCTGCAGTAGCGAGGGGCTGCTGAACTTTGCAGCCTGACTCTACTGTAGCACTCATCACAACAGTCCATCCACAGGGCCACGATTTCACAGATACTGTTGACAACAGCTCTTGGAACTTCCTTAATATCAGCGGCAAGCAGGAAGACTAGGGGTACAAACTTGGGGATCAACATAAAGTATTTCCTGGGGCCTCAATGCTGTGATTAGCTATTAGTGTCAAACAACTACTACCATTTACTAACTCCCTATGGGCCACACCCTGCACCAGATGCTTGGTGTTTGCTCTGGTATGAACTGTTATTCCAGAGAAAGCACTTGGGCTTCATAGATTCTCGATAAATGGTAGCTCTTATTTCTAATTCTTACAGTAAACGTGTCACAGGCTTATATCAGCAACATTTATCATCAGGACTGCACTAGCCATTATTCTAGAATTTTAATTAGTCCTTAAAGGACTTATCAACATGAAGTAGAGAATTACCAATGAGAAGACTAAGGACAAAGAAGTTAAATGACATGTCGAGCATCAATTACACAGCCAGCAAGTGGGGCAGCCAAAATGTAAACTCAAGGCCCGTTCGGTGGCTCACGTCTATAATCCTAGCATTCTGAGAGGCCAAGGCAGGAGGATCACTCAAGGTAAGGAGTTCCAAACCAGCTTGAGCAAGAATGAGACCCCATCTCTACTATAAATAGAAAGAATGTAATTGGCCAGCTAAAATTATATATAGAAAAAATTATCTGGGCATGGTGGCCCATGCCTATAGTCCCAGCTACTCGGGAGGCTGAGACAGGAGGATTGCTGGAGCCCAGGAGTTTGAGGTTGCTATGAGCTAGGCTGACGCCACAGCACTCTAGCCTGGGCAACAAAGTGAGACTCTGTCTCCAAAAAAAAAAAAAAAAAGACGTAAACTCAAGCCATCTGGATTCTAGGGTGCTTAAGTGATACTATGGGAACCACTCTTAAGCCTGTCTTAACACAGCATACATCCCACCCACACTCTAAAAAAAGGACACTGATGTTCATTCAGAAAGGTCAAGTGTGAAGTCAGCTGTCTTAGGACAATGAGTTCTAAGGTGGAAGTGACAGAGAAATCCAGGGCTGTGACTCCCAACACCTCATCTACAAGCTGCCACCTTACCAATCTAACTTGTCCAGTCCTGAAAGGAAATAAAGATGCCAACAAGGCTTAACAAATGGGGAAAGTGAGTCTGCCCTGCCAGGCCTCCCCAGACAGGCACACTATGGTCGGTCGCGTGATGCTCACATATCTTTCTCCTTCTCAGAACTCTCATACTCCAGGAACACGATGTGCCGGGGGTAGTGGCCACAGATGTCTCCGTTAACGTTGGGAATCACGCTGAAACAGTAGTCTCGGCCAAACAGCTCCAGACATCTCTTCTCGATGCGCTCAACCTGCACGGAGGAGGAGACCTGAACATAAAGAAGATTCTGGGGTTCTGGGGATGAGAATTAGACTCTCGATGACCAGGAGAGGTCCCGAGGACTGACATGCCCTGTGACTGTTACTCAGTGCTAAGAAGAGACATGAGGCTGGGTCCCAGGCCCTGCATGCAGTTCATTAACCCATATGTGGTCTGCTTCAGGAAGGACTCTGACTCCTCAGCACTGCACCTGAAACTGTGGGTACTGAGCACTTGGGGGAGAGAATTACAGCTCTCGTCAGATTCAAAGGGGTCCATAGCCCATAAGACATGAACAACTCTGGCTCCTAGGTCACTGTAACCAGCATTAATCCATCATTTTTCCCTAGCGCCAGATTCTGCCCCATTCTCTGGCTACACACTAGTACCTAGATACTCTGCTCAGTGCAACAAGTAAAAGCTGAAAACAAAGCTGTCTTCTTATATGTCACCATTTGTTTATGAAATAGAAAAAACAACTCCCCCTAAATTTGATCTTGTTTTGCTCACAGTTCAGAGGAAAACCCACCAGAAAAAAAGGCAAAAGACCTAAAACATCTCAAGAAGTTTGCAAGAGATCAGGAAGCCCAGAGAGGCACTAAAGCCAGCTTCAGTCAACATCAAGTGTAATTTATGACAACTCTAATCTTTAGGGGTATGTATAAGATGGAAGAGGGATCCAGAAAAACCACTGACTTGGCTGGGAATGGTGGCTCACACCTATAATCCTAGCACTCTGGGAGGCCGAGGCGGGAGGATCACTTGAAGTCAGGAGTTCGAGACCAGCCTCAGCAAGAGCAAGACCCCGTCTCTACTAAAAATAGAAAGAAATTAGCCAGACAACTAAAACAGAAAAAATTAACTGGGCATGGTGGTGTGTGCCCATAGTCCCAGCCACCTGGGAAGCTGAGGCAGGAGGATTGCTTGAGCCCAGGAGTTGGAGGTTGCTAGGCTGACACCATGGCACTCTAGCCTGGGCAACAGAGTGAGATTCTGTTCCCCTCAAAAAAAAAAAAAAAAAAAAGAAAGAAAAGAAAAAGAAAAACACCTGACTCAAAAGGCCCTTCTGTATTCAAAAGACCAATGGGGAGGAAAAAACTCACAGTGCCTTAAATTAGGGATCTTCAAATTGGAAGGCACATGAGCATCATTAAGAAGCCTATTATAAATTCAAATTCCAGGTTTACACCCCCAGAAATTCTGACTCAGTAGGACTGGGTGGGACAAGGGAATCTTTTATTTTTAAAAAGTACCCCAGACGATGCTCTGAAAAATACTTGGTCATTTGGATAGTGGGGAACCTCCAGCCTTACTGAAGTCTTCCCTGTATTACCTAAAGACTAACAGATGCCCACTACAGCATATCCCAGCACAGGTAACTTCTGCCGCCAAATCAGTTTCGTGGCCCAGGATGGAGCAGAATCCCATAGGGAAAACCTGATCCTAAAGCTGCCAAATCCATGTGGGGGAATAAGAAATGGCAGGGTCACTGAGTTTCAGTGCTTAGGGTGAGAACAGTCTGACCACAGCAGAAGCCTTCCAGGTCTGGTGGATAAGACGAGGGGGAATCCCAAGGGGGGAGGGGTGTCAGGGAAAAGAGGATCTGAAACCTGCTTTTGATAAGAAACTGAGAGGCAGTGTGGGCCGTCTTCCTGTTCTACAGGGGAAGGAAAGGGATGGGCCCAAGTCGTGCAGCAACCTTATAAGGAGGCAATCCACTGCACTGAGTTCATCTATCTCCTGGCTCCATTCTGACCTCTGACCCAGAGGAATCGTCTATCTTTACTTACATCTGGGGGCTTTTAGCCCAGACACGACCCCTCCTAAGACAACTGAAGCAGGGGAATAACAACTTTCTCAGTTCCTTCTTTCTAACCTTTGAAGCTGGGCCCTCAGCTCTATGATCCCTGACCTCCAAACACCTCGCCTCAAAACAGAAAGAGCCTCTTTGCTGGGCTCACCCTGGTTCCTCTTTTTATGGATTTTAAGCCCGACCCTCACTCTCCGGTCCCAAACCCTAGAGGACTCCCCTCAGGCTCCCATTCCTCAGCAGAAAATTCCTCCTCCTACATTCCTCCGACCTTTGACCTCGGTCTTTACTCAGTAACCCGCTGAGTCCGGGGCCTTCTCCAGCTCACCGCGCCTCTGGGTTCACCTTAGAGCCGCCGGCCCCACTGCCGTCCTTGGCCCGGTACTGAGTCCGGGAGAACTCCTCCAGCAGCTCCCCGAGCCCCGGCTCCTGAGGCGGCGGGTTGCCGGAAGAAGACGCCGAGGACCCCGCCGAGGCGGCGGCGCCGGCCCGAGTGCCGGCCATGGCCCAGCCCGCGTCCCCTCAGCGAGTCTCCGGCCGCCCCATGGCACCTGGCGGGACAGACTCCAGCTCCCAGAGCCGCGCGAACCTCCTCAGCCACCGCCCGCTCCTTCCACTTCCGGCCACGCCCCATCCCAGCCGGATGTTTACTCCCGTCCTGGCCAATCGGAGCCCGGGATTCACGCGCGGCCCACCTCCGGCGCGGAGCGATCCAAGTGGGCGCCGAGACGAGCGTCCCCCGGTGCTCCGCCTCGCGGGGTTTTCCCTGGGGAAGCCGGGAGGAACCATTGGCGTGTCAGGAAACGCAGCGTGTCATCGACCTGTTTCATTGAGGAAGAAACCGGGAGTCAGGGAGCTAAAGGGGCGGGTTTCAAATTCTGTTAGGAAAAGCCCCTTACTCTTGTTTTCTTTTCTTTTTTTGAGACAGGAGTCCCACTCTGTTGCCCAGGCTAGAGTGCCGTGGCGTCAGCCTAGCTCACAGCAACCTCCAACTCCTGGGCTCAAGCGATCCTCCTGCCTCAGCCTCCCAAGTAGCTGGGACTACAGGCATGCGCCACCATGCCGGCTAATTTTTTCTATATATATATTTTTGGCCAATTCCTTTCTATTTATAGTAGAGACGGGGTCTCGCTCTTGCTCAGGATGGTCTCGAACTCCTGTCCTTGAGCGAACCTCCCGCCTCGGCCTCCCAGAGTGCTAGGATGACAGGCGTGAGCCACCGCGCCCAGTCCATCCCAGGAATTATTTTAAAGCAAATCCCAGACATCCCATTATTACATCTGTGAATACTGAAGAATTTATCACCAACAGACACTTGTCCTTAAAAACACACACGAACCAAAAACCCACAAGGCCATAAACATACCTAACCCACCCAGCCACCATGCCTTTTTTATTTATTGTAGAGATGAGGTCTCAGACTCTTGATCCAAACAAGGTCCCACAAGGTTAACAAGGTTAAGCCACACATTTTTAGATATTATATAAAAAGCATAACCCATAAAAGAAAAAAAAATGATAAATTGAACTTCATCAAAATTAAGAACGAAGCCAGGCACAGTGGCATGCACTGGTAGTCCCAGCTACTTGGGAGTTTATGGCCAGCCTGGGCAACATAATGAGAACCTGTCCCTAAAAAAAGAAAAACAAATTAAAAAAAAAAACAATTAGGAACTTCCGTTCTTACAAAAGACACTGTTAAGAGCATGAAAAGATGAGTCACAAATTGGGAGGAGAGATCTGCAAAATGTCTGGAGGCAATGAACAAATTTCCCCTTCATCCTCTCAGGGTTCACAGAAAATAACCCACAGAAGGCAGATTAGTAGGAAAAAAGGCAAACAAATTCGCCAATGTGCATGGGGAGGGGTCACAAAGTGATTGCTCCAGCCCCCCTAGGGGGACAGGTACGGAAGCTTATATACTCTTATAGTGGAGGGAGGAGATGGGGAATATAGACTTCATTTGAGGGGCAGTAAGTGATTATTAGGAAGAAGAAACGGACTAGGGAGATAGAAATTAACTTGTAAATGATTCTCTAGAATTTGAATGAGCCCCAGATACAGGCATCATCTGGTGAGAAAAAAAATCTATCCACGTGTGGTTGCATTCTCCTCTTCCTTTTTGCACTAGATAAGTGAGATTTCAGGGAGGGGATAGAAGGCAACTGTATTTCTTTTGGTAAGAAAGAAATTGAGGAGACACTCCTCCCCTGTGCGGAGGAGGCAAGGTTAGAAGGACTTTAGATTCTGGAGCTGATTTCCCAGGCCTTTCCATTTTCAAAAGAACTCCGCATGCCTAAGCAACATGTTTTGGGGGCTCATTTATTGTGCCTCATCATTCCCCTGCTCTGAAATTTCCTTTGAAGTATCACACACTAAAAGCTGAGTTGATATCTGGGGAGACAAAAATCAAGTTAATACCTGCAGTGGCAAAGGGTCCCATTAAACCGGTCTCCCATTTCTGGGAATAGGCCAGTCCACTTAAGCAGCTATATCTCATTTCAGAAGATGGCATTACAGGTGGGCTCTCAAATAAAAGAAAAACAGGTTGATGCTTGTGATAATAGTCTATCAACCAGTTTCCTCATATTCTGGAGGGCAGTCAGTGTCCAGATGTTAGACTCAAAGCATCTGTAGTCGGCCAGGAGCGGTGGCTCATGCCTGTAATCCTAGCCCTCTGGGAGGCTGAGGCAGGCGGATCGCTCAAGGTCAGCAGTTCGAAACCAGCCTGAGCAAGACCCCGTCTCTACTAAAAATAGAAATAAACTAATTGACCAACTAAAAATATATATACAAAAAATTAGCCGGGCATGGTGGCGCATGCCTGTAGTCCCAGCTACTTGGGAGGCTGAGGCAGGAGGATTGCTTGAGCCCAGGAGTTGGAGGTTGCTGTGAGCTAGGCTGACGCCATGGCACTCACTCTAGCCTGGGCAACAAAGTGAGACTCTGTCTCAAAAAAAAAAAAAAAAAAAAAAAAGGAGTGGGGAAGGTTTTAGAGAGTCAGTCAACATTTTTACCCTTTTTCAGGCCATTCTTCCTGTTAGAATAATAGCCATTACTAGGCCCGAAACATTTACCAAGACATATCACATTTTTAGAAATCCTCTACAGTTCACATTTTAAATAATCTCATATAAATAACATATCTATATAAATAAAGCTCAGTGAACATTAAACACCATTATCTTATTGACAATACTTCCTGTCTGATTTTGACATATGAAATGAGCCTAACATGTCTCTCTTAGACACCAGTGGCCATTTTTGGGGTGTCCAAAACTTAGATCAAAGTAAAAAGACTAGGCTGGGTGTGGTGGCTCACATTTGCAATCCCCGAACTTTGGGAGGCTGAGGTGGGAGGATTGCTTGAAGCCAGGAGTTTGGGACTAGCCCAGGCAACATAGTGAGAACCCATTTCTACAAAATATAAAAAAATTAGCTGGGTGTGGTGGCGTGTTGTGTGCTTATAGTTCCAGCTATCTGGAGGCTGAGGTGGGAGGATCTCTTGAATCCAGGAGTTTGAGGCTGCTGTGAGTTATGACAGGGCCATTCCAGCTGGGCAAAAGAGTGAGGCCCTTTGTCTAAAGAATAATAATAATGATCATAAGTAAAAAATACTTAATTTTGGTTTTGGGACGTTTGTGAAGTATCAAAGATTTAAAACATTTAATCAAAATAAGATCACAGATCACTGTAAAATTATAGTTATTCATTTAGCCGAAGACAATATTAAAAGATTTCGAAAAGCAAACTCTTTGATAGCGAGAAGACTCGGTTTTCCAAACAACCAAATAAAACCTAATAAGGACATCAGGCAGCAAATAAAATCTGTCTCTATTTCAATCCTTTCTTGTTTTTTGGGTTTTTTTCCATCATCGGTGGTAGTGGTGGTGGTGTTTTCTTTTTTGCAGTTTACTCCACAAGGGAACAAAAAACTTATTCAAAAGAGAAAACCAAATTTTAATTTTGTATTGGTGTACTTTTAATACTAAAGCTAATTTTATTTTAATCTATTTTAATTTATTATTTGTTTTTTTCCAGAGACAGGTTCTCACTATTTGCATAAGCAGACCTCAAAACTCCTGGGATCAAACAATCCTGCATTAGGCTTCTCGAGTAGCTTCCCGAGTAACTGCATGTGGTTCTAAGGCTAATTTTAATAAAATCTTATAAAGAAATCCATCCAATCTAGCCCGGTTTGACCACATAAGGTAAGATTTCCATACATTTTTTTTTTTCTTTGAGACAGAGTCTCCCTTTGTTGCCCAGGCTAGAGTGAGTGCCGTGGCATCAGCCTAGCTCACAGCAACCTCAGACTCCTGGGCTCAAGTGATCCTCCTGCCTCAGCCTCCCAAGTAGCTGGGACTACAGGCATGCACCACCATGCCCAGGTAATTTTTTCTATATATATTAGTTGGCCAATTAATTTCTTTCTATTTATAGTAGAGACGGGGTCTCGCTCTTGCTCAGGCTGGTTTCGAACTCCTGACCTCGAGCTATCTGCCTGCTTCAGCCTACCAGAGTGCTAATATTACAGGCGTTAGCCACCGCGCCCGGCTATGACGTTGTTTTAGCTTAATCACTTCTCTGAAGGCCCCAACTCCAGATACAGTGACATTCCGAGGTGCTGGGGGTTAGGGCTTCAACACATGAATTTTCTTGGGGATCCAACTCAGTCCATGCCACTTCCACACAGAGTTATTGTGAAGATTAAATGAGACGATACATGGAACTGAAGCAGCGTATAGAGTTTCCTATTGAATGCACATAAGAAACAGTAAGTTCTGTCCTAAGTTCTGCACATAAGAACTTCCTAAAGAAGTTCCATAGACAACCCTAACCCTAACCCTAACCCTAAGACTAACAGTAACCCTAACACACTAACCCTAATCCTATCCTAACACTAACCAAAACCCTAACGCTAACACTAACCCTAACACTAACACTGATCATGGGACTGAGAATGCAATAAGAGCTTAATAACTGTCAGACATAACTGAACACTGAACTTAGGCATAAGGGTAGCCAGCAATTTGCACATCTTTCCTGGCCAGGATATTGGCTAGAAGTGCCCTGGGGCTTCTCTTCTCACCCAGGTGTGATCCAGCACCATCCCTGCTTAGGGTCTATAGTCCCGTCTTGACCCCTGGACTCTTCTGTTGGCCTGGCTCTCCCTGGGGTCAATAAGGTGTTCTTCCTGCAGAGAGTTCTCAAATTTTCTTTCTGTGATTGCTCCAAGTTCAGTGTTTGAAATAAGGACATATCCTTGGCTGGGCAAGGTGGCTCACGCCTGTAATCCTAGCACTCTGGGAGGCTGAGGTGGGAGGATTGCTCAAAGTCCGGAGTATGAAACCAGCCTGAGCAAGAGTGAGACCCTGTCTCTACTAAAAACAGAAAGAAATTAATTGGTCAACTAAAAATATATGTATAAAAAAATTAGCCGGGCATGGTGGCGCATGCCTGTAGTCCCAGCTACTCGGGAGGCTGAGGCAGGAGGATCGCTTGAGTCCACGAGTTTGAGGTTGCTGTGAACTAGGTTGATGTCATGGCACTCTAGCCGGGGCAACAGAGCGAGACTCTGTCTCAAAAAGAAAAAAAGGACATACCTTGTCCTAGCTACTCACAGCTCAGCAAGTGCATTTCCAATACTACTGCCATTTCTATTCTTTGGACAAATCACTTATTGTTAAAATTTAATGATAATCATTTGTACTTATAGCCTTTTCCAGTTTGCAAAGCTCTTTTCTATCCATTCTCTCTCTTAATCCTTTCAACATCCATGGGAAGAAAGTGTGTTTTCTTCCATTTTACAAATGAAGAAAACAAGGCTCTGAGGAGTAGCATCGTGGTCCTGGCTTACCCAGTTAATATAGGGCAGAGACAGGCTTCGAATTCTGGTCTTTTTGTTTCAATTCGTCAGGAGTAGCTCACCTAGTCAGGTGTTTTTTCCTGTAATATAAGGAACCTGGTATAACAGCAACTGCTGTCTTTTTTGAAGGAATATAGGTAAGTTATCTAGGTTAGTTGTTTTGATTGGAAGTGACAAAAAGCTAACTCAAACTGGCTTAAGCAAAATTGAATTTAGTGCTTCACCCTAACAAAATAATTCAGAACTAGATTTTCAGGCATAGATGGATCCAGGTACTCAAAGTATGTCATCAGAACTCTCTCTCCATTTCTCAGCCTTCTTTTGTGTTGACCTCATTCTTTTTTTGTTGTTGTTGTTTTTTGAGACAGAGTCTCACTCTGTTGCCCGGGCTAGAGTGCTGTGGTGTCACCCTAGCACACACCAACCTCAAACTCCTGGGCTCAAGCGATCCTCCTGCCTCAGCCTCCCAAGCCACTGGGACTACAGGCATGCACCACCATGCCTGGTTAATTTTTTTCTATATATTTGTAGTTGACTAATTAATTTGTTTCTATTATTATTATTTTTTTTTTTTTGAGAAAGAGTCTCGCTTTGTTGCCCAGGCTAGAGTGAGTGCCGTGCCATCAGCCTAGTTCACAGCAACCTCAAACTCCTGGGCTCAAGCCATCCTCCTGCCTCAGCCTCCTGAGTAGCTGGGACTACAGGCATGCGCCACCATGCCTGGCTAATATTTTCTATATATATTAGTTGGCCAATTAATTTCTTTCCATTTATAGTAGACAGGGTCTTGCTCTTGCTCAGGCTGGTTTTGAACTCCTGACCTCGAGCAATCCGCCCACCTCGGCCTCCCAGAGTGCTAAGATTACAGGCGTGAGCCAGCACGCCCGACCTGTTTACCTTATTCTTTGACAAGCTCTCTGCTCCGGTTGTGAAAGACGGCCCCCACTAGCTGCAGCTTACCCCCCCCCCCCTCAACAAACTCAATAGATAGAGAACATCTCTTTCCCACAAACTGCAACAAATGACCTTGTATCATTCTCAACTATTTGGCCTGGTTATGGGTCCACCCATGAACCCATCACCGTGTCCAGGACAATGGAATATTCTCATTATCTGGGTCTGATCCTTTGCACCCTCTTGAGTGGTGTATGGTGTGTGTGTGTGTGTGTGTGTGTGTGTGTGTGTGTGAGCTCCACCAAACTCAGGCACGTAGTGAGAGGTAAAGAAGGTTCTTCAAAGAAAACTTTTGTCGTCAGAAGTGTGTAAGAGGTGGGCTGATCTCTACAGGGTGTCTTTGCTCTGCAGAGCTAGAATAGAGTATCCCCAGAGGACCTGAGGGTCTATCTAGTAAGAACTCTCACTTCTTGCCTTAAGAGAGAGTAGTAAATGGACTTTTATAACTTTTTTTCCAGGACTGCCTAGGCCTTTTCCAGGCTCAGCAGGCTAGAAAAAAAAAAAAAAAAAAGGCAATAATTCAGGCAGAGTAAGAAGTAAAGAGTAAGGAATGACTTGGTATGTTCAGAACAGTACCCAAACCAGAAGGAGACTTTGAGATGCTCTTTTTTTTTTTTGAGACAGAGTCTCACTCTGTTGCCCAGGCTAGAGTCCCGTGGCGTCAGCCTCGCTCACAGCAACCTCAGACTCCTGGGTTCAAGTGATCCTCCTACCTCAGCCTCCTGAGCAGCTGGGACTACAGGCATGCGCCACCATGCCCGGCTCATTTTTTTCTATAAATATTTTTAGTTGGCCAATTAATTTCTTTCTATTTTTAGTAGAGATGAAGTCTCGCTCTTGCTCAGGCTGGTTTCGAACTCCTCCTGACCTTGAGCGATCCTCCTGCCCCAGCCTCCCAGAGTGCTAGGATGACAGGCGTGAGCCACCGCGCCCGGCCTTAAGATGCTCTTTGAGGATGGCCACTTGCCCGCTCTCTCTTCCTAGGGCCTTTCATTTCCCCGCGAAGCTGTGAGCTCCAGGTGGGCTCTAGGCAGGCAGCATGCCTGTTTTACTCTGCACCTGCCGCCCGGTGCCTTGCACAGAGCCTGTGGCCGGTACACCGCAGGGGCCCACACGTATTTCCTGGATGGATGAGTAGAGTAATGAATCAGGTTGATCAGTGTGATAGGCAGAGTCCATCCGCCATCTGGAAAAGCCAATCCTCTTCTTTGGCCTCTGTTCTCCACCTGAAAGATGGAAGAAGGTATATATAGAACGAGACTTCTTCCACAGGCCCGTGATTCCAGGATGGCAGACTTCTCAGGGTACCCCTTCCCAGGAACCAGTGGAAGGTGGAAACCAAATTTATTGAGCTTCTTGTGTTCGGGCCCCAGATGAGATCGATTCACGTGGGTCTGAGATCTCCAAATTGTGGGATTTCATAAATCCATAATTGTCATAAAATTCGGCCTTGGAATAAGGCTGTCTATTTTTTGTTTTGCCAAATAAGGACATTAAAACAACAGCAACCCGGATGGGTGCAGTGGCTCACGACTGTAATCCTAGCACTCTGGGAAGCCGAGGCGGGCAGATTGTTCAAAGTCAGGAGTTTGAAACCAGCCTGAGTGAAAGGGAGACCCCCCAGCTCTAATAAAATTAGAAAGAAATTAATTGGCCAACTAGAAATATATATATATTAGCCGGACATGGTGGCACACGCCTGTAGTCCCAGCTACCCGGGAGGCTGAGGCAAGAGGATCGCTTGAGCCCAGGAGTCTGAGGTTGCTGTGAGCGAGGCTGACGCCACCGAACTCCAGCCCGGGCAACAGAGTGAGACTCTGTCTCAAAAAAAAAAAAAAAAAAAGAAAGAAAGAAAGAAAGTAGGAAGTACACAATCTAAGAAAAAGAAGAGCAGTCCTCTGGCCCACTGGAAGAGCAACGGCTGGCCATCGAGCATGCTTCTTTTTGGCAGATAGACGTAGATTTTGACAGATCGACCCCTGGGTGGGGTACGGCGTTTGGGCCCCACAAACATGGATTATTTTTCACACCTCCATCACCCCCGCACATACGTACACCGATGAAGTGGGGCTTAATCTGCCTCCTTTACTGGTGAGGAACACAAGTTCAGAGTGCAGGAGTGCAAGGTCACAGACAGTGCTGCTCACAGTTTGTCTGGGCTCCCACTCACATCATCCAAGCCAAAGGCTCTTTTCCCCACAGGGAAAGAAATGACCCAAACTGACTCCCTTGGAGGGCGCGGCCCGGGTGCTCTGTGGCCTCACCAGGCCCCTTGACGTGGATGATTTGATCCTCAGCACACCTTTACGGTGGAGGCCGCTGAGGAGAGTGCGGGGCGGGAAACCGACCATTTCCCAGGCCGCTTCTGCCCTGTTTCCCTGCTACTCACCCTGCTTACCCTGGTGGCCGATGAATCCCCACGGCAGGTGTGGGCTGCTACAGCTTAGGGGGTTCCGTCTCCCAGGGGTGCTGGCAGTTTCCCAGGAGACTTGGGGAACCTTCAGCACCTGCAAGACCCAAAGGGCTGGAGCGCAATGGTGCCACTCCGGGCGCTGAAGCGGAGAGGTTGCAGAGGAGGGAATTCGGGAGCCAGAGACGCAGTTCTCCTGTCCGATGATGTCCCGGTCGGCCCCGGCCCCATTCCCACGGACCGAGCGGGGACCCACGGCTCGGGCTGCAAGAAGGGAGCCCCCCAAAATCGCAGGGCCCTGCCACGGAGGGGGCCCCGGGGCCCGTGCGCACCTGCTCCCCGGACCTCCGGGACCAGAAGCGCCCCTCCTCCGGGCCGCCCGCGCGGGAGCGCGCCTCCGCTGGGCCGCGCCGGTGCACGGGAGCGCGCGCCTCGGCGCGGGAGCGCGCCCCGGGGAGAGCCCGAGCAAGATGGAGGCCGCGCGGAGGCCGCCGCCTGGGCCGAGGCAGCCGCCGCCAGGAGAGCAGAGCCGCGGCGCCTAGGCCGAGCCCGCCGGACCCGCCGCCCGCGCCCGGGCCCAGGTTGGTCCTCCGGCGCTGTGTCCCCGCGGCCCCCGCGCGCGTCCGGCCTGGGCGCGGGGCGCTGCACCCCCAGCCCGGCCCTGCGGGGCCCGCCGCTGCCCGCGCCCCGGGGACAGCCCCGTCCCCAGCGCCGCCCGCCCTGGTCCTGCCTCCCCTCGGCCCGGAGAGCCCCCGCCCCCAGCCCGGGCCCGCCAGTCGGGGTCCCCCAGCCTGCACCCAGCCCTGGCTCCTGGGGACACCCTGCCCCCGCCCCGGTCCGGCAGCTGCAGCCCCGGGCCCCCTCGAGCTCGATCCCTGTCCCCGCTGCTTTGCCCTCGGGACGCTGCTGCCGGCCCCACTCCCTGCCCCAGCCCCCATCTCACCTTCCTCATCCTCAGTGCTGACCCCTGTCTTCCCTCATTCTCTCCTCCCTGGCCTTGTAGCCCCTTTCTAGACCCCCAACACCGGATCTCCTTCCACCTCCAATACCAGCCCCCCAAATTCACTTCCGGGCTCCCCATTATCCAGCCCCTCTGCTCATCCTCCAACACCGGTCTTCTGCCTCCCCAGGGCACCTCTGCCCCCCAGGCCCCCTCCCTAACCCCCCATGGCCACTTTCAAGCCCCCCCCTTACTTCCACATCCCGTATCCTCATCCCAGGCCCCCCTCAACTTTCCCATGGCCCCTTCGTATTCCCCCCGACAGGAGGGCTCTGCCGGTGGCCTAGACACCGCTCCGGGACTCTCGTGACCCCCTCCTGACCTCCCTATCTCAGCCCCCCGGGGTCCCCAGCTCAGTTCTGTCTTCCCCATCTCAGCCCCACGAGCCCCATAGCCAGTCCTGTGTTCCCCATCTCAGTCCCCCACCCCGGGGTCCCCAGCTCAGTCCTGTCTTCCCCATCTCAGCCCCCCCCAGCTCAGTCCTGTGTTCCCCATCTCAGCCCCCCTGAGCCCCAGGTCAGTCCTGTGTTCCCCATCTCAGACCCCCCCTCCCCCAGATCAGTCCTGTGTTCCCCATCTCAGCCTCCCCACCCCGGGCCCCCAGCTTAGTCCTGTCTTCCCCATCTCAGACCCCCCTCCCTCAGGTCAGTCCTGTGTTCCCTATCTCAGCCCCCCACTCCGGGCCCCCATCTCAGTCCTGTGTTCCCCATCTCAGACCCCCCCTACCCCAGGTCAGTCCTGTGTTCCCCATCTCAGCCCCCCTGAGCCCCCAGGC
>VSMD01078043.1:0-25813 GCA_008750895.1 Mirza zaza | reverse complement strand
CATGGTACTTTCTCTCATGTCTCATTGGCCACAGCAAGTCACATGACCTGGCCTGCAGCTAAGGAGGCAGGGATGTGTAGCTGCCTAGAGGGAGAAGCCTGAGAGGAGGGGCAGTGAAGAATCCAGACAATGATAACACCTAGCATTCCCATTGTAAACATGGGTGAGAGAGGAGGAAAAAGTAGAGAGGCATTTCAAAGTGTGAGGAATCTATTTCATAACCAAGAAAGACGAAATTACTTTTACTAATTTCAATACCACTTTGTGAGCATTTTACTCTGTTTTTAAGGCTCCGTGAGATGAATTGATGAAGTGTCATAAATGGAAAATGTATCCCCTGTGTAAGAATTCCAGATGATTTATGTTAAAAAGAGAAACATGATGGGAATTTATCCATCACTCTGGAGTATGTAAGGCTGACATACAAATAAGCACGATTATAAAGTCAACACAAATGAGAATAGAGTCCAATCTGATCCTGATGCGGAAAATGTCGGGCGTCGGGACCCGGCTGCTTGCCACCTCCCTGTAGCTCCACATCTCCGCGGCCCAGCGCTGCGCGTGGCCAGTTGGAGGACACACTGCTGGGTGGGACCCCATGTGCCCCCCCCCATCCCAAGTGCTGGAATGCCCCCAGGCCCACATGCTGCTGCCTGTTTCCACGCTGCTTACGTGATCCTGATTGGGTAATTTTTGAATCCCACTGTTTTTGATTGGATGTTAAAGCTTGTTGTTGATTGGATATTAAAGCTTGTTGTTGATTGGATGTTAAAGCTTGTAGTTGATTGGATGCTTCTTGAGCCCTACCAAGGGTATAAAAGCAGGGGCAGGAGGACAGGAAGGGGCAGAAGATCGGAAGATGCGAAGAGAGCTGTAGGTGTGCTGAGTTTGCTGTAGAAGAATAAAAGCTGTTCTCTGACTTTCGTGTGCCGTGTGCCGCTTGGTTCTTTCCCCAGTCAAACGAACAAGAGCTGTAACGCTAGCAACAATACTAACACAACTTGTGCCTGAGGTTTCAAACTTTAAAGTCTTTTTTTTTGGAAGCATGAAACGAAGTTTATTGAGGGAGGGCAAGATAGGTTTACACAGCAAGAGCAAGATACACTTGCCACAGACAACGAACGGGCCCCCCTGTCATAACAAACGGGCCTCAAACTTTAACTTCTTTTATCTTGATTTGCATGGTTCACTAAGAAGGTTAGTGTATCACAGCAAAAGAGTAATATATTGATGCTCTGAGACTTGTCAGAGAATTCCTCATTTGGCGAAATAAGACAGGACATCTCCAACTCCCAGAGACATCAGACTGGTCTTAGTAGTCCTTAAAAATTCTTAACTCTCTGTGGATGGAAACAAAATTCCCTCACACCTTTCTTCAGATAGGGTTTATTTTGGTATCAAAGAATTAGTAAGCCTCCTTAAGTACCTAACACACAGCCAAGGAGTAATTGGGCTCATTTGGGGTTAGAGCTCTTCAAGATTTCTTTTTGTTTTAAAAACACTTCAGATTTGAAATGCCTTGTCAGAACTAGAAAGAAGGAGCAAGGGAAATCCCCAAGACAAGCAGCCATGTAGAAAGAAAAAATAAACGAAAACTTCTTTATTTGCTTCTTTCTTTTCCTTCCTTGCCAATGATTTCGTATTTTTCTTTCCAGCCTTATATTGCTTCTCCTTTAAGCTCCTCTTGGGATGGCTTTTTCTACTTTCTGTTTTATGAGATGTTAACAAAACATTTTGCTATGAGCTCCCCATATTTAAACTCAGGGGAAAAATTGTGTTGTTCCAGCCCTAGCCAGAATATCCAGCTACATTTGTAGTATATGGCTTCTTCTTGGGACACAGTGTAGCCAGGGAGTGTGGCTATAGAAGTACCACATGGGTGTGGACTTCCATTTTGAACATGATGGTAACCCACTATGCTTGTATGGAAGTTACAGTATATGCAGAGTTCATTCACCGTGTTCTCTCATTTGATCTGATTTTGATATCAGCTCTGTGAAACCAGGACTTTCAATCCCATTATATAATTAAATATTAAATGTCTCACACCTGTAATCCCAGCACTTTGGGAGTCCAAGGCTTGAGATCAGGAGATCAAGACTAGCCTGGGCAACATAGTGAGACCCTGTCTCTACAAAAAAATTAAAAGAAAAAAAAATAGCCAGGCATGGTGGCACACACCCATAATCTCAGCTATTCGGGAAGCTGAGGCAGGAGGGTCCCTTGAGCCCAGGAATTTGAGGCTACAACAGGCTATGATTGTGCTACTGCACTTTAGCCTGGGTGACAGAGGGAGACCCTGTCTTAAAAACAAACAAACAAATAAATAAATAAAGACTAAGTGACAAACTCAACATGGGGGAGATCCATGGTGACCTCATCATCCTCTTCATAGGAACTGCCTCTTTTCTCCCTCCACATATATCTCAGGCATGCCCATGATTTTACATGACATCCTGAGGTCCCACACCATTGACTGGTCCACCACCAAGAGCCACCAAATTGCCATTTCTCATGGTCTTAGTTGCTTGGTCTACAGATGGGCACCTGACCTGAACCAGATTAATTAGTGTCTGTCTTTAGGATTCTTTAAACTAGAACTGAGAATTCAGCACCATTTTGGTGGCACAAGCTTTCAGAGCATTTGTCTTTATCATTCCACTGAAATAACTCTTGTCATGGTCACCCATGGACCCCCTCTGGTCATATCCAGTAATCAATGGCCTCAAGTTTCCATATCGTTCAGTAGCATTTAGCCCAGTTGACCCCTCCCTCCTCCGCTTTCTGCAGGTGGCTTCGGGGACACCACTCTCTCTTGGCTCGCCTCCTACCTAGTAGGCTATTCCTTCTCCATCTCCTTTGCAGGTTTGCTCCCAGTTACCCAATCTTTAAAGGTTGAGGAGCCCTAGGGTTGAGTCTTCATACCCCTTGTATCCTCTGTCTACCTGTGGCTATCTTTGATTCTCTCTTTTTCTTGTATCCAATACTTCAGCATATGACAACCTTCAAAATATATTCAGTGTATGGCCACTACACACCAACTTTACCACCTGGTCCCAGCCTCATTGTCTCTTGCAAGGATTATTCAAAGAGCCTCCTACTATCCCTCCTCCTGGCCCTCCTACACACAGCAGCCGGAGTAGGTCTACTAAAACATAAATCAGGTCATGTTACTACTCAGCTCAATATTTTCCATGACTTGCCATTCCAGAGTGAAAGCCCCAATCCCAACAATTATCTTGGATCTATATGGTCTGCCATTGCTACCTTTCCAATCCTGCCTCTTAGCACTCTTCCCATCTCCCAAGTCTACTCCAGCACACTGATCTCCTTGCTTGTCCTCGAACATGTTAACATGTTCCCACTTTAGGGTCTTTGTATTTGCTCTTCCACTAAATATACTTATTACTTCCTCCCAAACTTCTTTACTTGTTCAGATATCACCAAATATCAGAAGCCTTTCCCTGGCCACCTTTTATAAAACTATACACACCCCTTCCACCACCATCACCACCCCAACTCAGCACTCCCTTTTTCCTTATGCTGGTTATTTTTCTCCATAGCAGCTATCACTACCTGGAATGTTATTTGTGCATTCATTTATTGTGGGACTCTCTCCCCTCCACTAGAACATGAGCTCCCTGAGGGCAGACTTTTTCCTTGTCATTACTATGTCCCAAGCACCCAGAACAGTGCCCGCCATGCACACGGGCTCAAAAACAATATGTTCATTGAATGAATAAGTTAACGTAATCTTCTAAAGCTGTGGGAGGCTATGTTTTCTACCAAGTAGAGACACCAGTCTGCAGTAAGAGAGAACAAAGCTGGCATGACAGGAGGAGCAGAGACCGGGCTGAGTTGGAGTCCCTGATTTTTCCTGGTGCTCAGGTGCATTCCTGCTTCCCTGCAGCCTGGTGGTTCAATCCTTCCATTGAGCTTATGAATCTTTGTGTTTAAGCAGCCTGGAGTGGAGTTTCTAGCAGGGTCCTATCGAGTACACCAAAGTCATCTATACAGAAGGAACTATAGTAAGGGCCAGAACCCAGGCCTGGGATTTTTAACCTAGCATTATGCTGCAGTTTCTGCAGTGGAAAGTCCTCCTGTGTTATGGGGCTCAAAGATGTATATGTCCAAACCCACCTAAAACAAGGCCATAGAGAGTGTTAGGGATGAATGATGTTCTGCCACAGCCTGCTAAATATCTGCTTTCCTTCTTCCAGAGTGTACAAACAATTTACTTATGAATTCAGGACTACCTCACTTTATGGTGCTTTGCTTCATTGTGCTTCACAGATATGGCATTTTTTTTACAAATTGAAAGTTTGTCACAACCTTGAGTAGAGTAAGTCATTCTGTGACATTTTTCCAACAGCACATGCTCCCATTGTGCCTCTCTGTCACATTTTGGTAATTCTTGAAGTATGTCAAACTTCTATATTGTTACATCTGTTATGGTGATCTATAATCAGTGACCTTTGCTGTTACTATTGTAACTGTTTGGGACTCCATGAACCACATCCATATAAGGCAGCAAGCTTAATTGATAAATGTGTGTATTCTGACTGCTCTATTGATCAACCATTCCCCTGTCTCTCTCCCTCTCCTAGGGCCTCCCCATTCCTGAGACACAATATTGAAATGAGGTCATTTAATAACTATATAATGGTCTGTAAGAGTTCAAGTGAAAGGAAGAGTGGCAAGTCTTCCACTTTAACCCAAAAGCTAGAAATGATCACTTTTAGTGACGAAGACATGTCAAAAGCCAAGATAGGCTAAAAGCTAGGCTTCTTGCATCAGTTAGCCAAGTCGTGAATGCAAAGGAAGAGTCCTTGAAGGAAATTAAAAGTGCTACTCCAGTGAACACACAAATGATAAGAAGGTGAAACACTGTTATTGCTGATATGGAGAACGTCTTAGCGGTCTGGGTAGAAGATCAAACCATTAACAACATTCCCTTAAGCCAAAACCTAATCAGAGTAAGGCTCTAATTTTCTTTAATTCTATGAAGTCTGAGAGACATGAAGAAGCTGCAGAAGAAAAGTTTGAAGCTAGCAGAGGTTCATGATGTTTAAGGAGAGAATCCATCTCTGTAACATAGAAGTGCAAAGTGAAGTAGCAAGTGCTAATGTAGAAGCTGCAATAAGTTATCCAGAACATCTAGCTAAGATCATTGATGAAAGTGGCTACTAAACAACAGATTTTATTTTTTTTTTAATTTAACAACAGATTTTCAATGTAGACAAAACAGCTTTCCATTAGAAGAAGATTCCATGTAGAACTTTCATAACCAAGGAGGAAAATGCCTGGCTTCAAAGCTTCAAAAGACAGGTTGACTCTCTTGTTAGTGTCTAATACAGTTGGTGACTTTAAGTTGAAGCCAATGCTCATTTATGGTTCTGAAAATCTTAGGGTCCTTAATAATTATGCTAAATCTACTCTGCCTGTGCTCTTTAAATAAAATAACAAAGCCTGGATGACAGAACATCTGTTTATAGCATGGTTTACTGAATATTCAAAGCCCACTTTGAGATCTACTGCTCAGAAAAGAAAGATTCGTTTCAAAAGATTACTGCTCATTGACAATGTACCTTGCCACATAAGAGCTCTGATGGAGATTACAAGGAGATTAATGTAATTTTCATGCCTGCTACCACAACATCCATTCTGCAGCCCATGATCAAGGAGCAATTTCAGCTTTCAAATCTTATTATTTAAGAAATACGTTTTTTAAGGCTAGAGCTGCCACAGATAGTGACTACTCTGATGGGTCTGGACAAAGTAAATTTATGGAAAGGATTCACCATTCTAGATACTATTAAGAACATTTGTGATTCATGGAAGGAGGTAAAAATGTCAACATTAATAGGAGTTTGAAAGAAGTTGATTCCAACCCTCATGGATGACTCTGAGGGGTTCAAAGGAGGAAGTCACTGAAGACTTGATGAAAATAGCAAGACCTAGAAGTGGAGCCCGAAGATGTGGACAAATTGCTGCAATCTCATGATGAAACTTGGAAATGAGGAAATGATTCTTATGGATGATGAAAGTGGTTTTTTGAGATGGAATCCACTCTTAGTGAAGATGCTATGAATGTCATTGAAATGATAACAAAGGATATAGAATATTATATAAGCTTAGTTGACAACACAGTGGCAGAGAGTTTGAGAGGATTGACTCCAATTTTGAAAGAAGTTCTACTGCAGGTAAGATGCTATCAACAGCATCACACTGGGGTTATAATTTGTATTTCCCTGATCATTAGTGATACTGAGTATTTTTCATGTGTTTTTTTTTTTTGTCCATTTGTCTAACTTCTTTCGAAAAACTCCTGTTCATGTCTTTTGCCCACTTTTTAGTGGGGTTGTTTGTTTTCTTCTTGCTGATTTGAGTTGTTTGTAGATCATGGCTACATTAGCCCTTTGCTGGATGTATAGTTTGTGGATATTTTCTCCTGTTCTGTAGATTGTCTATTTACACTGCTGATTATTTCCTTTGCTGGTCAGAAGATTTTCAATTAAGTCCCATTATTTATTTATTTTTGTTACTGCTTTATTTGCCTTTGGGGTCTTTTTCATAAATTCTTAGCCTAGGCCAATGTCTAGGATAGTTTTTCCTAAATTTTCTTCTAGAATTTTTATGGTTTCATGACTTACATTTAAGTCTTTTATCCATCTTGAATTAATTTTTGTGTATGGCAAGAGATAGGGGTACTGTTTCATTCTTCTGCATGTGACTATCCAGTTTCCCCAGTACCATTTATTCAATAGGTCATCCTTTCCCCAGTGTGTGTTGTTGTCTGCTTTGTCAAAGATCAGTTGATTGTAGATAGGTGGTTTTATTTCTGGTTTCTCTATTCTGTTCCATTGGTCTATGTCTCTACTTTGATACTAGTACTGTGCTGTTTTGGTTACTATAACCTTGTAGTATAATTTGAAGTCAGGTAACATGATGCCTCTAGATTTGTTCTTTTGGCTTAAGATTGCTTTGGCTAGTCGGGCTCTTTTTGGGATCCAAAACGAAGCATAGAATTATTTCTTTTAGTTCTAAACTACAACGAGACATCACTTTACCCCTGTCAGAATGGCCATTATTAAAAAGTCAAAAAACAATAGACACTGGTATGTATGTAGGGAGAAAGGAATGCTTATACACTGTTGGTTGGACTGCTACTTAGTACAACCTCGATGGAAAACAGTATGGAGATTCTTCGAAGAAATAAATGTAGGCCTATCATTTGATACAGCAATCCCACTACTAGATATCTACCCAAAGGAAAAGAAGTCATTTTATCAAAAATACACTATATTTGAATGTTTATTGCAGCACAATTCACAATTGCAAAGATGTTGAATCAAGCTAAGTGCCCATCAATTCATAAGTGTATAAAGAAAATGTGGTATATACATACCATGAATACCACCAACCATAAAAAGGAACAAAATGATGTCTTTTGCAGCAACTCAGATTGGAACTGGAGACCATTATCCTAAGTGAAATATATCAGGAATGGAAAAACAAACACCACATGTACTCCCTAATAATTGGGAGCTAAGTGATGGGCACACATGAACACAAACAGATGTAAAGGACATTGAAAACCAAGAAGGGGGAAGCGTGAAAGATAAAAACTTATTTACCAGGTACAATGAACATATTCTGGTGATGGGTACACTAGAAGCCCCAACTTAAGCATTATACAAGGTATCTGTGAAACAAAAACATTTGTACCTAGCCTAATATTTTGAACCCCTTTCCCAAATAGCATTGCATGCTACAAAGAAATCTTTTGCAACAGAAACAGCCAATGGATGCAGCAAGCATCACTGTTGTCTTATTTTAAGAAACTGCCCCAGCGACCCCTCCCTTCAGCAACCGGCACCCTCATCGGCCAGCAGCCATTAACACCGAGGCAAGACCTTCCACCAGAGAAAAGATTATGACTTGCTGAAGGCTAATATAACTGCTAGCATTTTTTTTTTTAGCAATAAGGCATTTTAAAATTAAGATATGCACATTTAAAAAGATATAATGCTATTGCACACTTAATAGACCATAGTATAGTGTAAACATAACTTTTATACATACTGGGAAAGCAAAATATTTGTGTGGCTTGCTTTAGTTGTCATATTCACTTTATTGTGGTGGTCTAGAACTGAACCCACCATATCTCTGAGGTATACCTTTCAGGAGTTGGAAATAAACAACCAGCAACCAACCTGACTACCCCATTATTGATTACTCCATGAAGATATTAAAAATACAGTTTTTTTAAAAAAAATTCATTGCATAAATGACTGCAGAAAGTCTACAATGTTTAGGCTTAGAAGGAATGTTAGAGACAACTTCATCCACCCAGAGAAATGGTATGATCCAACTGGGGTAACTTGTTTCATGCCAGTGCTAGAACTAGAATCCTAAGATCCCAAGTCAGTTTAACCCTCAGTAGAGGCTCTTTTTACACACAAAATGCCTATTTTTTTTCCTTTCCTTTCTTCCTTGTCCTTTTATTCCGAGCAGGTTCTCTGAGGTTACAGCCACATAATTCTATTTTAACAATAATCTCTCCATCAATAACTGGTAGAAAATGCTATTTAGTTGTCTATAAAGAGGGTGATGGCACATTTTAAATGAACTCTGAATAACTGAAGACAAGAAGATGGAAGGCAATTCCACACTAGCTGTGAATTAAATATAATCAATCCAAACTCAGCAATTTATGGGCTCACTCATGTGAAAGAATAATAACTTTAGAATATGCCACGAAGGCAGGTTTAAGGCTCATCATGAATAGTCTTTTTTATATTTCTATTTCATAATGAAAAATAGATTATTATCTTGGAGCTAAACTCTATTTTGCCCTATCTGCCCAGGACTCTGGAAAAAGGTATAAATTACTTAGTGAAGTGGAAAAACACTAAGCACTCCTAAATTCTTGATAGTTTTGGGAAGGTTAATGGTATAAGAATAAGAAAGAGCTAAAACAAAAATTAAGGAAAATAAAATTGGAAAATATAGAATTTACAAAGGCAGTTTGGGTGGGTATATATATGTGTATGTAAGTGTGTATATGTACAATTCTAGATTATATAAAATCAAAGTTTCTACTACTTCAGGGTGCCAGTAAAGGAATATATCACCTTAAACTATATGTCCTTTCTTAAGCAATCCCATTCATTTGAAATCATAAGAGAGAGATCCTAATTGGCCCAACGTGGAACATATAATATTCACTGACTAGAAGAGAGCAAGATACATTCCCTGCAATGGGGAAAAGGTAGCTCCTCAAGACAGAAATGGAGATGTATTTACCAAAATAAGAGGAGATGCATGCTGGAAAGGGTGAAATAACAGGTGTCCGCTACTGTCCTCTAGATTTTCCTCTTTGCTTTCTCTCCCATACTATGTAATATATTGTGAAACAGCAAGGTGTAGGGCAAAGAAAACTGGACTTGGATTTAAAGACTTGGATTTGAACTTCAGCTCTGTATAACCTTGGACAAGTCCTATATAACCTTTTTGGGTTTTATTTTCTTTATCTGTAAACTTAGAGGGCTTTAGTATATTATTGCAAAGATTTCTTCCTGCTTCACATGACAAGAATTTATCATGCAAGCCTGGGTGCTGTCCATGGTTCTGCCAATTTACAGTGAACATTTGATAACTGTACATCAGAAATTTTAGTGTCTATCTTGGTTAACAGCAAGATTCCAAAAGCAGGGACCCAAATAGCCAGCCGTTTGAGGGTGACAGGGGGTGTGGAAGAAATCATGGTCCAGGAATTAGGGGATGTAGTGTAATGCTCATCTGTGCTTTTGTCTGTGTGGCATTCAATGACCCTTCTTTAGTTAATAGCACCAGGATTTTCCTTTGGAAAATTATCCCTCTTCGCTCCATGTGATTCAGGTAGGGCTGACCTCCTCCCCATTTCTCCCCTGCCCTCTTTACCCCTCATTGCTGCAATGAGGGATTGTAGTTCTGTACACAGTTCCAAACTGGGCTGACTAAAGCTAATGAAAGTCAGCCCTGGGATTTAAGCTGGAATTATTTTTAAAACTAACTCCTTCCTTCCTTCCACACAATCTGGCCCTGTCACCCAGGCTGGAAGTAGTGATGCAGCATAGCTCACTGCAGCCTTGAACTAATGGGCTCAGGTGATCCTCCCGCTTCAGCCTCCCAAATAGCTGGGACTATAGGCATGCACTACAACACCAGGATAATTCTCAAAGTTTTTCTAGAGATGAGATCTCACTATGTTTCTCAGGGTGGTCTCACACTCCTAGGCTCAAGTAATCTTCCCACCTTGGCCTCCCAAAGGAGGCCTGTCAGACGGACATTCATGACATTCCACTGCCCTGCTCAAGCAGTCACTAATTTAGTTTGGTATAGACTTGTATCCATAATCCTTCTTTTGGTACAGCGCCCTGTTTATTCTTTGAGGAACAATTTGTTTCCCAATTCGTGTGGTCTTGGTAGGACAGTCAGTCAAGGTATCCCACCACTCCCCTCCAGCTGATCAAGACTTTCAGGGGAATGTGGGTCCTGAGTAACACGAGCTTGAAAAAACAGTTGTAGCTGATTCCTTCTTTATCAATAGTGAACAATGACCACATTTTTAAAAACATTTATTTTGGAATAATTACAGACTTATGGAAAATTTACAAGAATAGGACAAAAATTCTTATATACCCTTCACCCAAATTTCCTAAATGTTAACATTTTGCCATTTCCCTTTTTATTTTCTGACTACAAAGACCCAGAAGAGAGTACCACTTCTCTTTTGGTCTATGTCTCTCTTTCTCTCTCTTGTTCATGTATCTCTATTTGTCTGTGTATCTATCTATTTATCAATTATCTATCTTTCTATCTACATCTATTTTCTTTATTTTTTTATTTTCCCTAGGGCATTTATATCTACATCTATCTATCTGCCATCAGATGAAGGGGTTGATTTGTTACCACAAGATAGCTTAGTTTATCTGAATCAAAACACCCAACACCTCTCCAACATTTTCCGTTTGATGTTAAGTTAGCTAGTATTTTTTTATTGGTTCATGCAATTAAAGAACCCTAAATGCATACACTGTGGTTACTGTAACAGTCCCCAGATGATGCCCTTGCTATCTCTGTCTCTGCCTACTCTAATCTAACTTTCAAACTTCTGCCAGAGTAACTTTCATAGAACTCAGGAGGGATCACTCACCTGCTCCTTACTATTTACTGTGTGATGTGAACTCAAGATACCTCCTAACCTGGTCGAATTTATCTTCCTCACTACTTTCATCCTCCTCACCACCTTTTCTATAGGGTTATATCACCACTCGCTCTTCCTCCAGCACATTCTATTCTTTCTGTGTTCTGAATGTTTGACCACGTTGTTCCTTACCCCAGGAGAGATAACCCCCCTTCTCCATTTCTGTCTAATAACAACCTGCATTTTCTATAAGACCCACTTCAAATACTAGTTGAGTCTTCTCTGGTTTCCTAAACTGTGATTCACTTCTCTTTTTCTCTGCCTGTATTCCACTGTTTAAACTTCTTTGCACACATTTACTTTAATTTTAGTTTTTGTATACCTAGTTATCTTTTCTGCATAAGCTTTTTGAGATAAGGAGCAAAGTTGTGTTAATCTCTGTACCTCTCAGCTTCTCCTCACTAGCTTAGGGCATTGCATATAGTTAAGGGCCAATAAAGATTTCTTGCTGGTTATTGTTTCCATCTAAATCTATGGTAACAAAGTTTCAGTAACTCCTCCTGTTGTCTTGACTAGGCTCTGACCAGCGAGCAAAAGCAGATGAGGTATTATGCAGAGAGAGAGGCTGAGCAGACCACTCTGGGTTTATACCCCAGTTCTGCTACTTACTAACTATATGATTACTTAACTGTGGTGAGCCTCATTTTCTCCCTATGGGTTAAGAATGATCATATTTAACTTGCAAGGCAACACACATAGGATGTTGGGGTACCAAGGAAAAAAAACAATCACATTCCTCTTCCTGTCCCCACTCAGAAATCTGGCAGGGAAACTGAACTCTTGGTATGAGTTATTTGAAGGTTAGCCTTTTGGTAAAAGTGGAATTTAAACTAAAATGCAAACTACTCTGCATACTCTGGAAATTATGAACTAGTTGATGTTCTTCTAGATTTTTTCCCCAAAATTTCCTTTCCTTGCACACATTCATGGCAACAGAATATATATCTTATGAAGAACCAGTATGATCTCCTGATTTTGAACTTTTGATCATTAGGACAAAGAAAGAAAAGACATTTTGAAAATGAAAATGAAACATGCACTTCTTGACTGAAGCAGATTTGTTGGGAGGCAGTTTTTACAAAGGTCAGAAAGTTACACTAATCCAAGTGTAGATGTTACTAATGGGACATGTCTTCCAGAGTACGAACATTTACAAAAATTGATCAATCATTATGTCAAAAAGAAAAACTCATTAAAATCTCAAACGTAGAAACCTTCAGGCTACATTCTCTAAATTATGAATTATGATAGAAAGATAATATTTTAAAACCTAACCACTTGGGATTTTAAAAATACAATAAAAGCAACAATATTCCAAATAATTCTTAAAAGAATGTGGAAAATAACTTGTGGTGAGGTCCCATATAGAAGCTATATGACTTCATAATCAACATTTTTGTGTGTATAATCAGGATAGGCTAGGTTGCAGTGAAAAACACTTCCAAAATATTTGTCTTTATAAAACAAAAGGTTATTTCTCCTTCAAGCTATGCGGCCAAAGTAGGTTGGTAAAATTGATCATGGTCATTCAGAATCCAGGCTGTTGAAGACTTCGGTTTAATGCTTTGTTGGCTGAAGAATTCCATGATTGCGGAATCAAGAGAACATAATGATTCTTATATAGGCTCTTAGAGTTTCTGCCCAGAAGTGATCTAAGTTATTTTGACTCATAGTTTATTGTCTAAAGCAAGTTATCTGGCCATACCTACTTCAAAGCAGGAGGGGAAGAGCATCCCACAGGTGCCCAGAAGAGACTAGAAATATCTATAAATATCTCTAATGACAACCACAATGCACAAAAGAAAAAACATTGAATTGAAGTGGGGAGACCACTTAAAATCTGACTGCCTATAAGTTACTTTAGTACCTAGCTCAGCTTTGAGAAGGGGCTCAACTTCTCTGCCATCAAAAGATTATGGAGCTGATGAGACACCCTCAGCCACTATGCTCACAGGCACGAGGTTGAGTTCTGGCTGCCTGCATAGCCGGATTGGCAGCTCTACTTGCGTGAGTTTGTTAGGAATGGATTTGCCTCTGGGTGCCCACTAGATGAAAGGATCTCCAATCAATGGATAGACAAATGGGCATGGGGACTTAGCAGGGAATCAGATTACATCTGCAGCTGGGAAGATTGTCTTGGAAGATAATCAGCCTTAGTTTGGAGCAGGAAATAAGGAATCATAGGAGAGTTCAAAGGAGTTGACTTTAGCAACTAGCAACAGTTAGGGAAAGGCGGACTCCAGCAAAGCACACATAGGACAGAAACAAACAGAGAAAATTCATGTAAAAGGGAGCCAGGAAAAGAAGAACCAGAACATGGAACAGGCTGGTCTCAGGTGCTGAGGAGACGGCTCGGCTCAGGAGACTGACTGCTTTCCATAGCCTCATGTCCAAAGAAGAGGTAGAGTCGCCTGAGTCCCTGGCGGGGAGTGCTCTCCATGAAGCCATCTATTGGGGAACAAAACAATTTCAGCATCTCTTCCGGAAGATCAGCAATACTTGGAGTCAAAGACCAGTCTAGAAGCAGAATGAGGTTCAGGAAGGTAGACCAGTAGTCTCTTCTGAGCAAGAATGAAGAATTTAATTTCAACGAAACATTAGCTGAGATGCTGGGTAGGACAACCGACATAAAGCAAGTACTTGCAGTGCCATGAGGTAAATGAAATAAGATGTGCAAGATATTGTGGGAATATAATGGATGGACATGTTGGGTGGTGGTGGTGTGGTGGAAAGACTGTTCAGGGACTATTTCCTGGTGGAAATAATATCAGAAGCATCTTATAATAACAAAAAAGGAGTTAACGACACAGAGGTTCATTGCAGGCATACGGTGCATTATGAACAAGGAGCAAGGGGAACAGAGTGAGAACAGGCATGTTTGCAAGAGTTGGGGGTGTGTTTGTTGAAGCACAAGCTGTTCAGTGCAGTTGGAACCTAAGTACAGGCAAAAAGAGGTAGGAAGTGAGCTGGAGAAGGAAGCGGGGGCCAGATCACGAAAAGCCTTTGACATCATGAGAAAGGATTTGGATGTTTCCCTGTTGTCTTAATGCATTTGGACTGCTATAACAAACTACCTTAGGCTGGGTAATTTGTAAATAATAGAAATGTATTTCTCACAGTTCTGGAGGCTGGGAAATAACGAGATGAAGGCATCAGCAGATTCAGTGCCTGGTGAAGCCTTGCTTTCTGCTTCATCAATGGCACCTCTAGCTGCATCCTCACCTGGTGGAAGGGGGTAAGGGCGTTCCCTCCCACTCCTCTTATAAGAATAATAATTCCATTCACGACTTCATCACTTCCCTAAAGGTCCCACCTCTTAAAAGTGCCACAATGGAGATTAGGTTTCGACATGAATTTTGGAGGAACGAAGCCAGACCTAGCACCTGCAGATCAGCGGTCACAAACTGGTAAACCATGTGCTGATCTTGACTCTCGGATATTTTGCTTGACAACACGTTTTAAAAATTCATCAAATATCATTAAAAATTGGGAGATTTTACATATTAAAAAAAGACAGATTTCTGGTCTTTCTGGAAAAAATAACACCTGACAATCCTGGGCCTATACTCTGATATGGTGAAAATTACCTGGAGACAAATATTAGCTGTCCTGTCTGGGTAGGGCAGGTCCATTTCCAGTTCCCCACAGTCCCCACCACGCTCTTCTAATCCCCCACTCCAGCCCGCTTTCCTCTCTCCTCTGATATGGAGGAGAGAGCACCTGAGAAGGATCCAGAAGCTTGGACTGGAAGTCTGAGTTGCCCCCAACAAGCTGTATGTCCATCATTTGGTTCTTCTGGTCCTCCATTTCCTCAGCTCCGAAATCCAGACTGGTTTGTTTCTAATGTCCCTTCCCTGCCCCATCACTGTATGATTCTATTATAATGAAAATAGTGATGAAAAACTCTACAGCACTTAACATTTCTCAAAGATTTCATATGCATTTTTTACAGGCTCTGTGAGATAAATAATATGTTCCTGATTGAACAGATGAATAAACTGAGGTCCAATGAGGCTAGCAAATAAATCCCGCACCTTTCCTCTACACCTTACTGTACCACTCTGCTGTGCTTGAATTTTCCTCTTTCTTATATTCCCCAGGGTCGATGTATGATGATTAGAATAATGAAATGCAACCAACCAGCGTGTGTGAGCTAAAATGTATGAGATGTAACTCCAAGGCAACAGGAGAGATTCTATGTGAAAAACAAAAAAATAGTCTTATATATATTTTTAACCCTCATGTTTCTTGTAAGACGTTTTGGCAAGAAGGAGCTAAACTGAGCCTATTAGAAGGTTTTTCACTTACCTCTTTTCAGATAATTTATCCAAGCATGAAATCTTTGAAGCAATTTTGTAATCAAGTCTGAAAACAAAATTTCAATTCCCAGATGCATTAAAGCTTTGAGCAGTTAGAGAAAGTGTAGGTAGGGAATGCAAATGCCATTAGTTCCATATACCCCAGGGGGCTTGGCTCTTACATGTTTATCTGAAGGGAGAGGAAGCCAGACTTCTAATGGTGGAATGGCTTACTTTCTTCATGATAAACAACAAAGTAATCAGCATTCCAGACCTGTGAAGTCAAGTCCAGCAACTGGATGTCTTGCTTCATATACAGGTGAGTATGAAGTTGTTGGAATACAAAGGAATTCAGGATATACAGTGGAATTACCAGGAATTCTGGCTTCATGATTCACAGAGGACACACAGACCAGAGCCAAGACCTCATCATTCTGTTCATTCAGGAAAAGTGTGTGAACTGAAGATAATTGAGATAATGATACTAACCCAGACAGAAAAGCTAGAAAACAAACAAGCTTGGCATGTTATTATACATTACCTCTGATGGGGGGGGGGGCAGAAAGATATTGCTTAGCTATCTTTATTATTGTGTGCAAGTAACATAGTAATTATTATGATGCTCTTGTGAATTAAGATATATTATTTCGTAGAAGAGCCTTTTTATGTCTGAGGTGCTGATTAGCAGAAGGGTGTCCTGAACTGGATGAAAACTTGGATCACATTTCAGACAAATAGATCCCATCACTTTCTCACTTGTCATCCCTCCAGTGATCGCCCACCAGATCAAGAGATTTCTTTTCTTCCAACCATGGTCCCATCCTTTCCAGGAAGTCACCAAAACATCACACAGCCCTAAGGAGTCAAGTCTCCCTGACTCTGTTATAGAGAAGATTGGGATATAACTACTCTACAGCCAGACAGCAGAGAGGGACACACACAGCAGAATTATACAGCATCAACCTGAGACAGATTAACACAATTTTGACTTTTTTGAGCCAACCTCTTTGACCCCAGGCCTGCTACACTATTTCCTCTTATATTTGGAAAAAACAAGGACCTTTCTGAGTTTCTGGGGCAATCTGGAATTTAGGTAAAAGCTGTTTTGTTTTGCTTTTTATTTCCAAACACTTCACATATAAGCTTATTCCTTTTCCTGGCCCCCCATCCACATCTTGTTCTGGCCTCTGGAAACATGTCTCACAAGTGATTTCTCCAACTGTGTGCTCTTTGTTCCTTACTCCTATCCTGTTTCCATTTTAAACTCTGGTTATTTTCTTTTCTCATTTCTCCTTCCTAATTTAGCCTCCTTAGCTGGGTGACACTACTTCCCCTGGATCTTTCTCTTTCATCCTAAGAACTTTGCATCTTCATTTTTATTTTTTTCTGCTAATCAACTTCTAACTCATTATTAGTGAGAATTCTCTTTTAAGAGAGAGAAGAGATTTCTGGTCAAATTGAAAAAGGAAATTGATATTTTGACACATTCTCTCTGCTCTAAAATGCAGATGTGACAGATAAAATATGAAGAAATAAAGCAAAAAATACTAAATTGAAACTTCTATGGGATTGTAGCCTCCATTAAATTAAAATTTAATTAAAATTAAAATTGTCAAATTTCAGACATTTTACATGGTTCACCTTAAAATATAACCAGACTGGAAAAATTAGCAGAATGTCCTTGTTTACCAGAAGTGAACAAAGAATGTAAGCAGTGAGTGGGGCTGGAATTACAGGCTTGTTGGGCTCTGCGTCTGGAAGCAGACAGTAGTTTGTTACTGAAAATAGAGACTCCAGAGAATGCTCCATAAAAGTTGGAGGATGGGATACAGATTTGTTACTTGAAGCCAGATATTGGAATGGGACTCAATGTCTCATAAAAGACGATTAGAGGGGAAAAACTGCCACCAACCAATGCTTGGAACCTCTACTTCCTGGTAAATGTATGATTTGGAAGATAAGAAGACACAGACTCAAGAATTTGAGCCACAACTGAATCAAGCTGCCTGCTGACTCAGTGACTTGATTTGCAGCATTTCAATGATCACCCTAGGGCATCTGTAAGCTATCATTATGAGGTAGTGTTCTGGATTGCGGTCTGGGAGACCAGATGGCAGCAACTTCAAAACTCCTAGGATGAAGGAAAGCAAAGAGGGAGAGAGAAAATGAAAACAAAATTTATTCAATTTAAAACAAGCTTCATTTTAATAACTGTAAACACATAAAGGAATCTAATGTTAAAAAAAGACGTAGATTAATTACAGGTGAGATTAATTTATACATTTATTAATATATGTTTAAGGTATTTAAGGAGAAAAGAATTCATAAAATTTATAAAAATAAAAAATAATAAAACAAAAGTAACAAAAACAAAACCTGAAATGAAAAGGAATTAATTAGAAATCTTGGAAAATAGAGCATTGTTTCCCTTACCATCTGGTGGAGGTTTTCCTTGGCTTTGTGCTCCAAGGAGACATCACAGCTTTGCTCCCAAGTTCTGGTATATTCAAGGTGGTAAACCTGCCATGGCATAGTCATTAGTCAAAATTCTGTGGAGGGGAGAAGCTGGAGAACGTTTGAGAAGATAAACAAAATTGATAAACCTTCAGCAAGACTAAGAAAAAAAGAAGACCAAATGAATAAAATTCGAGATGAAAAGGGAGATATTACAACTGATACCACAGAAATACAAAAGATCATAAGAGACTATTATGAACAAATTGGAAAATCTTCAAGAAATGGATAAATTCCAGGACATGTACTATCTACTAAGATTGAATTATTAAGAAATAGAAAATCTGAACAGTCCAATAATGAGAAAGAAAATTGAATCAGTAAGAAAAAGTTTCCCATCAAAGAAAAGCGTATGACCCAATGGCTTCACTGCTGAATTCTACCAAACATACAAAGAAGAAACAATACCAATTCTTCCCAAGCTATTCTGAAAAACTGAAGAGGAGGGAATTTTTCCAAACTTATTCTATGAGGCCAGTATTACCCTAACAAGGACAACAACAACAATAAAAAACCCTACAAGCCAATATCCCTTATGAACATACCGGTAGATGCAAAAATCCTCAAGAAAATATAGCAAACCAAATTCAGCAGCACATTAAAAAGGTCATTTACCATGATTAAGTGGGATCAAGAAGAAGCATCCCAGTGATGCGAGGATAGTTCAAGATACACAAATCAATAAATGTTATATATCACATTAATAAAATGAAGGACAAAAATAATTGATAATTTCAATAGATGCAGAAAAAGCATTTGACAAATAATATCCCTTTGTGATAAAAACTATTAACAAATTGGGTATAGAAGGAATGTTCCTCAACATAAAAAAGTCCATATATGACAAACCCACAGCTAACATCATATGGAATGGGGGAAAGGGTGAAAGCTTTTATTCTAAGATATGAAGTAAGACAAGGATGCCCACTTTTACCACTTTTATTCAACATAGTACTTGAAGTCCTCACCAGAGCAATTAGGCAAGAGAAAGAAATAAAAGGCATTCACATTGGAAAGGAGGAAGTTAAATTGTCCCTGTTTCCAGGCTACATGTTCTTATACATAGAAAACTCTAAAGCAGGTGTCCTCAAACTACAGCTGTTGGGCCACATGCAGCCTGCCGAGGATATTTATCTGGCCCGCCAGGTGTTTTTGCTGCTGCTGCCTACCTGTCCTGCTTAGCAGCCAACTAGTCCTGGGCCCACAGTGCTCATGTGAGGAATGTGCGCCATACTCTCCAACAGCCCTCCAACGGTCTGAGGGACAGTGACCTGGCCCCCTGTTTAAAAAGTTTGAGGACCCCTGCTCTAAAGAATCCACCAAAAACCTGTTAGAACTAATAAACTAACTCAGTAAAGTTGCAGGATACAAAATCAACACACAAAAATCAGGAGCATTCCTGTATGTGAATCGTGAATTATCTGAAAAAGACATTAAGAAAACAATCCCATTTACAAGAGCTACAAAAAAATACCTAGGAATAAATTTAACCAAGGAGGTGAAAGAACTCTACAATGAAACTATAAAGCACTGATGAAAGAAATTGAGAAAGACACAAATAAATGGACAGGTATTCTGTGTGCATGAAGGGGAAGAATTCATATTGTTAACATGTCCATAGTACTTAAGGAAATCCACAGATTCAATAAAATCTCCATCAAAATATCAGTGGAAATTTTCACATAAATAGAAAAAACAATCTTAGAATTACTATGGAACCACAAAAGACCCTGAATAGCTAAAGGAATCTTGAGCAAAATGAACAAAGCAGGAGGCATCACACTACCTGACTTCAAAATATGCTATTAATATAAAGCTTATAACCAAAATAGCATGGTACTGGCAAAGACACAGAAAACCAATGGGACAGAATAGAGAGCCCAGAAATAAATTCATGCATTTACAGCCAACTGATATTTGGCAAAGGTGCCAAGAACACACATTAGGAAAGGACAGCCTCTTCAATAAATTGTGTCGGAAAAGCTGAATATCCACATTCAGAAGAATGAAATTAGACCCCTATCTCTCACCAGACACAAAAATCAACTCAAAATGGATTGAAGGCTTAAATGTAAGACTCCAAATTATGAAACTACTAAAAGAAAACATAGGGGAAATGTTTCATGACATGGGTATGGGCAAAGATGTTTTGGATAAGACCTCAAAAGCAAGGCAAAAAAACCTCCAAATTGGGCAAATGGGATTACATTTAACTAAAAAGCTCCTGTATAGTAAAAGAAACAATTAGCAGAGTGAAGAGATGACCTACAGAATGGAAGAAAATATTTTCAAACTGCATACCTGACAAGAGGTTAATATCCAAAATATGGGCAGAATCAACATTATTAAAATGTCTATACTACCCAAAGTGATTTACAGATTCAATGCAATCCCCATTAAAGTACCAATGTCATTTTTTGCAGATATAAAAAAATAATTCTACATTTTTATATGGAACTAGAAAAGAACCCAAATAGCCAAAGCAAAAAGAACAACTAAGGAGGCATCACTTTACCCAACTTCAAGGTATACTACAAGGCTATAGTAACCAAAACAGCATAACACTAGCACAAGAACAGAGACCTAGACCAATGGATCAGAACAGAGACCCCAGATATAAAACCATTCTCGGCCAGGTGCAGTGGCTCTCGCCTGTAATCCTAGCACTCCAGGAGGCTGAGGTGGACTGATTGCTCAAGGTCAGGAGTTTGAAACCAGCCTGAACAAGAGGGAGACCCTGTCTCTACTAAAAATAGAAAGAAATCAATTGGCCAACTAAAAATATATAGGAAAAATTAGCTGGGCATGGTGGCGCGTGTCTGTAGTCCCAGCTACTCATGAGGCTGAGGCAGAAGGATCACTTGAGCCCAGGAGTTTGAGGTTGCTGTGGGCTAGCCTGACACCATGGCACTCTAGCCCAGGCAAGAAAGTGAGGCTCTGTCTCAAAAAAAAAATTCTCATATAGCCATCTAATCTTTGATAAAGCAGACAAAAACATACACGGGGAAAAGAATCTCTAGTCAATACATGATGCTGGGAAAATTGGATAGCCACATGTAGAAGACTGAAACTGGATATGTACCTGTCATCACTCATAAAAATTAATTCATGATTGGTAACAGACTTAAACCTAAGGCATGAAACCATAAGAATTCTAGAAGAAGAGGTTGGAAAAACTCTTATAGATATCAGTCTATGTGAAGAATTTATGAAGAAGGCCCCAAAGCAATCACAGAAATAACAAAAATAAATAAATGGGACCTGATTAAATTAAAGCTTCCACATAGGCAAGGAGACAAAGAGCAAATAGACAACCTACAGAATGGGAGAAAATATTTGCATGCTACACATCTGATAAGGGGCTAGTAACCAGAATCTACAAAGAACTCAAGCAAATCAGCAAGAAAACATCAAACAACCCCATTAAAAGTGGACAAAAGACATGAACAGAAGATTTTCAAAAGAAATTAGTCTAATGGCCAATAAGCATATGAAAAAATGCTCAACATCTCTAATCATCAGGGAAAGGCAAGTCAAACCACAATGAGATATCACCTAACTCCAGTGAGAATAGCTTTTATCAAAAGTCCCAAAACAACAGATGCTGATGTGGATGCGGAGAGATAGGAACACTTATAAACTGTCAGAGGGACTACAAACTAGTATAACCTCTATGGAAAGTAGTATGGAGATACCTCAAAGAATTAACAGTAGAACTATCATTTTATCCAGCAATCCCACTACTGGGTATTTATCCAAAGGAAAAAAAAGACACTTCATTAAAAAGATATGTGCACTTGAATGTTTACAGCAGCACTATTCACAACTGCAAAGATGTGAAAACAACCCAAGGGCCCAACAATACATGAGTGGATCAATAAAATCTGGTATATGTATGCCATGGAGTATTACTCTGCCATAAAAAATGGTGAACTAATACCTTTTATAACAACCTGGATGGAATAGGAGACCATCCTTTTAAGTTAAACATTACAAGAATGGAAGAACAAAAACCATATCTACTCACTACTAAACTGAAACTTATAGATCAACACTCATGTGCATAGATGGTAATAAAATTCAATGGAAATCAAGCAGGTGGGAGGGGGGAGGAGGGGATGGGTAAATTCACACCTAACCAGTACAATGCACACTATATGGGTGATGTATACACTTTTTACTTTGACTCAAACTGTACAAAAGCAATTCATGTAACCAAAACGTTTGTACCCCATAATATTCTGAAATTTAAAAAAATCCAAAATATGTAAAGAGCTCAATAGCAAGAAAACAAATAGCTCTATTGAAAAATGGGCAAAAGAGCTGAATAGAAACTTCTAAAAAGAAGTGTCTACAAATACAAATGGCCAACAGGTATGTGGAAAAATGCTCAAAATCACTAATCTTGAACGAAATGAAAATCAAATGATAATGAGATGTCACCTCACACCTGTTAGAATGGCTATCAAAAAGACAAAAAATAATAAAGATTGGCAAGGATGTGGATAAAAGGGAACCCATACACACTAGTGGTGGAAATGTAAATTAGTACAGCCACTATGGAAAACAGTATGGAGGGTCTCAAAATATTGAAAATAGAACTACCATGTGATCCAGCAATTCCACTCCTGGGTATATATCCAAAGGACCTGAAATCAGTATGGTGAAATGACACGGGTACTTGTATGTTTATCACAGCACTATTCACAATAGCCAAGACATGGAATCGAGCTAAGTTTCTATGAATGGATGAAGGAATAAAGAAAATGTGGTATATATACACAATGTGTGACCAAGCGCAAGTCTTGCTGCCCTCTGCTAGAAAAGCCAGATTTGAGAAACAAATGTTGGTGATCGGAAAAGCAGGTTTATTCAAGAACTGGCACCCTGAGGAGATGGCCAACTCTTGTCTCAAAGAACATCTCAAATTCCTCTGACTGCCTGATGAGTTTTAAGGGGAAAGGAGTTCTGGGAAACTGTGTGCAGGAACTGACTAGTTCAGGTCAGTATATCTTGTTTCAAGAGTTATCTTGACTACTAGCTATCTGGCAGTCTGGCCTGAGTCAGCTAGACCACAACAGAATTGAAGCTTAATTGTTCAGCATTTTCCTTCAAGGGAGGAGTTCTGCAATCTTGGTTTCAAAGTTAGTTGTTCAAGGCTAGTTCCTGGGGACTCTTAAGCAAGCACACTATTAAGCAGTGTAAAAGAAGAGGTATTAGTTAGCTTTAAGATGGAGTGACACTTACTGTTACAAATGGAATACTATTCACCCATAAAAAAGAACAAAATCCTATCATTTGTAACAACTTGGATAAACCTGGAAGACATTAAGTTAAGTGAAATAAGCTAGGCACAGAAAGACAAATACCATATGATCTCACTTATATGTGAAATCTAAAAAAGCTGATCTCATAGAAGAAGAGGGTAGAATGATGGTTGCCAGAGGCTTGGGTGATTAGAAAGGAGGGAAGATGGAGAGATATTGGTCAAAGGACACACAATCACAGTTATATAGGAGGAGTAAAAGTAACGGTCCAGAATAGGCAAACATATAGAAACAGAAACTAGACAAGTGATCACCTGTGGCTGGGGAAAGGAGGAAGAGGACAGAAGGTGGTGGAGGTGTGGGGAGAGAAATGGGGAATGACTACTAAAGATAATGGAGTTTCTTCATCAAATGATGAAAATGTTCCCAAATTGATAGTGATGATGGTTGCACAGTTCTTTGAATGAACTAAAGACCACTGACTTTTGCATCTTAAATGGTGAATTGTATGATATGTGAATTATATCTCACTAAAACTGTTGAAAGAAGAAATCTTGGAAAATAGAAAAAATTATAGTCTTTGAAATGCAACATTTCATACTGGTAAGGGATAATTCATGAACTGGAAGGTAGTACTGAAAAATTCACTCAGAATGCAGCACTGAGGGACAAAGGGATAAAAACATTAAAGCAAGTTGAAGGGACAGTAGGTGCTAGGTCGCAAGGGATCAGTATTGACCACCATGTTTTGATGGCACGCTATGATCCCATGTATAGAATCCTTAAAAGCAGGCAAAGAAAAGCTGTGTTGAAAGAAAATCTATGTATGTAGTAGGACTACACAAAACATGCAAGGAAATGATAAATACCAAACAAGCTGTTTCTTCTGAAGTGTGTGTGTGTGTGTGGGGGGGGTGGTCAGGGTGAAAAAAACTTCACGCTTCTGCCATCTTATAATCCCTTTGACTCATTCCACCCTCCCTAGGAAAATGATCACCAGGTTGGGGGCGGGGGGACTTTACTGGGACATGAACAGATGGAGTCTATTTGTTATTTCACCTTTCATTGCTTTTAATTAATACAATCTTCATTACATTAAACATTTTAGCTATATCTGCATATTTTTCTTTAAATATTATATATATACATATAATTATGGCAAAATATTAAGATTTTTTTAGGGTAGCATGATGAGTACCTGAACATTCATCATTTCAGTCTCATTATTATACTTCTTTGTAAAATGGAAATATTTCATTTGAAAATAAATTTATGAAATAAAGAATAAGAAGCTGTGTATACTCGGCATATTTAGCACTGGTTCTGGACTTAGGTTGCTGGGGTCCCTTCCTAACTCTTCAGTTACAGTTGAACAAGGGAAGGATTAGGCGTGGCAACCCCTAATCCCACACAGTTAAAAATCTGTGCGTGTGTGACTTTTGATGCCCCCAAAACTTTACTAAAAGCCTATTATTAACCAGAAGCCTTACTGATAACATAAACAGTTGATTAACACATATTTTATATGTTATATGTATTATATACTATATTCTTATAAAAAGCTATAGAAAAGAAAATGTTAAGAAAATCATAAGGAAGAGAAAATATATTTACTATCCATTAAGTGGAAGTGAACATCATAAAGGTCTTCATTCTCTTTGCTTCACACTGAGTAGGCCGAAGAGGAGGAGGGGGAGGAGGAGGAAGAGGAGGGGCTGGTCTTGCTGTTTCAGGCGTGGCAGAGGCAGAAGAGGTAGAGAAGGTAGAAGAGGAAGCAGGAGAGGCAGGCACACTCCGAGTAGCTTTTACTGAAAAAAAAATCTTTGTGACTTTAGGCAAGTTGCCAAACCTCTCTTGCTATGCCTCAGTTTCCTCATTTGTAAAATAGCTGTCATCATACTTCTTGGAGTTATGTGAGAATTAAATCAAAAAATCACATATAAATCACTTCTCAGCCTTTTGGCTAAGATCAAGTGTAAAAAATCAGGTGGGACTGCAAACTAGTTCAACCTCTGTGGAAAGCAATATGGAGATACCTTAAAGCGATACAAGTGAATCTACCATTTGACCCAGCAATCCCATTACTGGGCATCTACCCAAAAGATCCAATGACACTCTACAAAAAAGACACCTGCACTCGAATGTTTATAGCAGCACAATTCATAATCGCAAGGCTGTGGAAACAGCCCAAGTGCCCATCAATCCAAGAATGGATTAATAAAATGTGGTATATGTATACCATGGAGTACTATTCAGCTCTAAGAAACAACGGTGATATAGCACATCTTATATTTTCCTGGTTAGAGCTGGAACTCATACTACTAAGTGAAGTATCCCAAGAATGGGAAAACAAGCACCACATATATTCACCAGCAAACTGGTATTAACTGAGCAGCACCTAAGTGGACACATAGGTACTACAGTAATAGGGTATTGGGCAGGTGGGAGGGGTAGGGAGTGGGTATATACATACATAATGAGTG
>VSMD01078040.1:0-63035 GCA_008750895.1 Mirza zaza | reverse complement strand
GCAAAGTTCTACCTGACAGACAGGACGACCACCAAAGGCAGGGCCAGCACTTGTGGCCTCTGGGGCTCATTTCTCTTTTCACAGAAGTCCTCTCTGTTCCATGTGAAGAGGACACTTTGACACGTTGTTAATCCCTGAGGCAATTACAATATTCAATTCATAGATTAAGATATCTACATTACACCCCCAAAACTGAGACTTCACTAGAAGCATGATGAATGCCACTATCATGTGCAATATGACATTTTATCATCTTATAAATGTGTGAGGTGCACAAGTGAGATCAACTAAGGTTCTGGAAATTCAGTTCATCTTCCCAAGTTTCCCCAGCTGGTAAATGCTGACTGTGAATTTCAAACTCCGGTCATGTGGTTAGAAAGCTATCGTTTATCGAAACAAAGGACGCCAGCTCCAACATGGCTTTGACTCAGCAATGGTGCCACACAGGTCACAGTGTGGCGGGGTGTGTGCCACACGTCTCACTGGTGGTGGGTCCCAGCACAGTAGCTGCTCGTGGTACACGTGGCCATGTCCCTCACGGCAGCCACTTCAGCAACCGTGTGCACCGACCTCTTCCTGTCTCGGCTTTGCCTCGACTTCTCTTTGCTGCTCCTCTAGATTTCAAGCTGTTCTCTGTTGGGTTATTTTGCTGCCATTTCCACTGTAGGAGGCAGCAGCTGTCTGTACAGAGTGAACGTGGGGTGACCCTCTCTAGGGTGACTGTCGCTGGATTCTGTGCGTAAAGGTCTAGAGGGAAATCCCACTTTGCAGGGAAGATCCGCACACTGAGCTGTAATCAAATCGCCAGGGAGAGGACTCAAAAGGCAAGGGCAGTCGTAAGTGTGCCGTAAGGTCGGATTGAGAACCACTGTGTTGCATAGGCAGGGTGGCGTGGGGTTCACAACTCTGGTTCCGTGTGACTTGCCTGCAGGCACTGGAGTCATTTCGAGTCCTGGAGGCTGAGGGTTGAGCAGGGCTATCAACCCCTGTTAGCAACTGAGGGGGAAGGTGAGGAGGGCCAGGAAGACTGAGGCTGTGCCTAAGGCCACTCAGCTGGTGGGGACAGGTTTGGGTCCTAATCCCCAGCTGAGAACCCCTTCGGCCTCCCTGCAGCCTGTGCCTGCCTTTTCCCTCCATGCGCCAGAATGAGAATGTTTATCAGAGAATGGTGCTGCCCTGGCCTTCTGAGGTCCTTGAAGAAAAGCTGTTTTCTATGTTGTACTCAGCATTTCATGCTAGGGCAGGGTCTCTTGAAACTTAAAGCTCAAGACTGACATGAGACTAAATTGCACGAGCCATTTAATCCCCAAGTCTCCCAGCAGACACACGTCTCCAGCGCTCAGAGCGAGAGGCTGTTGCACATGCAGAGCTGACGCACGTTCTCTCTGACCCTCATTGCTCCCGTACTCATGGAGGATGCTAAACACAGTCATCACGTAATGAGGAAGTGGATGGGGGAATCTGTCATCTGAGCAGGCAGGTCCTGCCTCAGCTGGGCTGAGACCCAAAGCCTGTGAGTCACCAGAGCAGAAGAGTGTGTGAATGTGTGTGTGTCTTTATGAGAACATGGGTATGAGGGTGTGTGTGTTTGTAAAGTACGTTTGAAACTGTGTTTGTGGAAGGAGGCAGAGCAAGATGGCAAAGTAGAACCCTCAAATGTTCCTGTAGGAACACAAAAGTTGAACAACTATCCACCCAAGAAAGCACCTTCATAAGAATCAGAAATCATGTGAATGATCACAGTACTTGGTTCTCACATTATAGCAAGGAAAGAGGCACTGAAGACAACAGTAAAGGCAGTCTTGCACTGCCTACGCCCCCTCCTCCCTCATCCCCGCCATGTCGCTGTGCCAGTCCAGGTGGAAAGATAACCTGTGTGCTTGGGGGAGAGAGAGTGCAGTGACTATAGGACTTTGCATTGGAACTCGGGGCTGCCCTGGCACAGGGGAACACAGCACAGAGCAGAATTCTGCCAGCACCCATGGAGGAAGCACTTAGACTAGCCCTGGCCATAGGGGAATCCTCCACCCCAGAGGTACGAAACTGAGTTCTGGGGCTGATGTAAGTGGTCTGGGGCCTTTCAAAATAAATTTGAAAGGCTCTGAGGCCACAAAGACTGAGGTCCTTGGGCAATCCTTGTGGCCGTGCTGGCACCCCTCCCTCAACTCCAGGCAGTGTATCTTAGGGAGAATCTTCTTCCACTTAGGGAAAAGAAATTTTAGAAAACTTTGTCTTGCAACCTGGGTACTAGCTTAGCCACAGTAAAATAAAGCACTAAGCAGATTCCTGAAGCCCTTGATTTCAGGATTTAGCTCCTAGAGGGCTTTTCTAGACCCAGGCTAACCCATAAGTGAAACCACTGCCCTGAAGATAAAGACCCAATCCTGGCAGGATACACCACTTGCTAACTATAGAGCCCTTGGGTCTTGAATAAACATAGAAGTAGCCAGGAAGTAGTCATCATAGACTTTGGGCATGACTGTGCTGGCTTCAGATATGACCCAATGCAGTCCCAGCTGTGGGACCATGAGGAAGTGCTCATGTCACTCCTCCCCCAACTTCAGGCATCTCAGCATTGAGAGTAAGAGTGAGACTCCTTCTGTTTGGGGGGAAATAGAGGAAGAGAGTGAGGGAGATTGCCTGGTAATCCAGGCAATTCTCCCATATCTTACCCAAGTCCACCAAGGTGTTACCACCACAGTCTGCAAGAGTTGCAGCATTGCTAGGCTTGGGGTGATCCCTAGTGCTTATATGGCTGCAGTGATCAAAGACATAGTGCTCAAATATTTTAGTACCTGGAATGCCTTCTCAAGAATGATGACTATAAACAAGCCCAGTCTGTGAAGATTAGAATAAATACCCAACTCTTTAAAGCCCGGGCATTGATGAACATCCACAAGCATTAAGAACATCCACAAAAACATAACATCACCAAATGCACTAAATAAAGTATCAGTGACTAATCCTGGAGTGATGGAGATATGTGACTTATCAGACAAAGAATTCAAAATGGCTGTCCTGAAGAAGCTCAATGAACCTCAAGACAATACACAGAAGCAATTCAGAAGCCTATCAGAGAAATTCAATGAAAAGATAGGAATAATTTTTAAAAAGCAGAAATTTTTGAGCTGAAAAATTCAGTTGACAAACTCCAAAATGTGTCAGAATCTGTCAACACCAGAAGTGATCAAGCAGAAGAAAAAATTAGTGACCTTGAAGACATGCTATACAAAAACACATAGAGGAGAAAAATAAAAAAGAATAGGGCACACCTACAAGATCTAGAAAATAGTCTCAAAAGAGCAAAGCTAAGATCAATAGACTGAATAAAAATGGATGGAAAAATGTATTCCATGCAAATGGAAACCAAACCTAAGAAGAGTAGCCAGATTTCTATTAGATAAAATAGATTTCAGATTTAAAATCAATTTAGATATTAAGAGAGGAGATACATTGTAGGAAAACAAAGCAAACTGTTAAATAATTGCCAGTCTATGAATTATAAATTAACCCCCCATCTGAAATAGGGATATATTTAAGTGGAACTGAAAATAGAAATATTTATTATATTGCCCTACATGTAACACAACCATTTCAGTTTTGTGTTCACTGTTTCCATATTGTTTTTGCCAGCTAGGTATTGGTTCTGTACCGTAAAACGAGTACCTGATTTTAAAAAGCATGTGGACGAATATTGCATCCTTGCCTCCACTCAGAAAGACCATTTCCTCTGAGGAAAATTTGCTACTCCTAAACTGCATTTCTTAGCCAAGAATATAAGATTACTTAGTGGAAGGTGAGCCGCACTGCTTAGATATTCCAATTGCTTTGGAAGAATGAAGAACAAAATAAATATAGGTCCTATAATTGTTCTACTATTGCTTCCATGACAGATTACCACAAACTTAGAGACTTAAAACAACAAATTTACCATCTCATAATTGTGCAGAGGATAAATCCAGGTGGCTTGGCTGCTTCCTCTGTTTCTGGTCTCACAAGTCTGAAATCAAAGTGTCAGTGGAGCTGTGTTTCTTACTAGAAGCTGTGGAGCATCCACTTCTAAGCTCATTCTGGTTGTTGGCAGAAATCATTTCCAGGTGGATGTAGCACGAGGTCCCCATTTCCTTCCTAGCTTTTGGGTGAGAGTTGTTCTCAGCTTCCAAAGAACACCTAAATCCCCTGGCTCATGAACCCCTTCATCTTCAAAGCCAAAGTCAAATCTCTTCTCTCATGTTTTGAATTTCTCTGATATTCTTGTCTTCCTCATTTCTCTGCCTCAGCTGGAGACAGTTCTCTGCTTTTAAAGGCTCATGTGATCTGAGCCTGGATAATCTAGGCTAAATCGCCCCATCTCAAGGTCCATAAATTTAATTATATCTGGTAAATTCTGTTTGCCATGTAAAGGAACAAATTCACAGGTTTCAGGAATTAAGGCATGGACAGGTTTCAGGAGCCATCATTCCTTCTAACTCTGGTAAGATTTTTAAATAATGCAGACAGTTTAACAATTCTCCCGATATAATTATCTGCTATTTTGAAATAAAATATTAGAATTTTGATTTTAAATGATGAGAGTTAGGTAATAGTTATGTTGTTTAAATACTTTGGTAAGGATATAGCTCTCATGTTGGTTTCATTTACTTAGGTTTCTTATTCCAAACATATGCATATTTCATATGTTTGTATCATATATAAATACCCTATATATTTATAAGTAGCATATGTATATATGAGTGTATACATATTAAAGGTGTAAAATAATGGTCACTATTTTTATCGATATTAAATTTAAATTTTTGGTGATTTTTAATTTGTTTTACTGCTCCATTGTTCTTGGTGTCATTTATTTTTATGAATAGCATTTGTTAGTTAAGTCATTAGTAAAACTGTTAAGGGCAGTTTCACTGGAGGAAAATAATTGCTTTCTAAATGTGAAAAATACCTGGTTCTCCTCTACTATGCATTTTCTCCTATAATTATAGTGAACTCTCTTAGGATTCTTACAAAATGTAGTGCCTTATCTCTCAACCCAAATTCTACAATTGCTTTAAATTAAAAGGGGAAACTCTAATGATGATGTGCATTTTACTTATAGTGATAAATTTTATTTGTTTAAAGGCTTAACGTTTTGTATTTATATTTGCTAGAATCATGTATTTGACTTTCAAATTGCAAACCAGGTTGATTTCTTCTTTCCTTAAACCACTTTATGGAGTTATGGTTGACATATAAAATCTGTACATATTTAACGTGTACAACTTGACAAGTTTAGGGATAAATATGCACCCATGAAACCACAATTTATATCATAAACTTACCCATTACCTCCAAAAGGTTCCACCTGCCTTTTTTACTGTTATGTCTTTTTTTCTTCACAGATCCACATGCCAAGGGACCCTGATAGCCACTCCAACCACCCATGTGTTGATTTCTAAGAAATATATTCGCATATGGTCCCACAGAGGGTAGATGTTTGCAAAATCAGGATCAGATGCTAATTCACAATGCTTCAGAAATATTTATTCCAAATCAATGACTAAAGCATGAGAAAGCTCTCAACACACCTGCACTCCATAGGATGACTTTGGTTTTTGTCAGGACACAGAGAGAATATATCAAAATCTTTAGGAACTCGAGCAATGTTTTGGTGCTCTAATAATTTGTCCACAGCTAACATAAGAAAGGAGAAAATTTTTCTCATGTCAACCCTAGTTTCTAAAGAAATCAGTGAAATTCAGGTCAAAATACTAGCAATACTGGCTATGTTCTTTTCTTCTTTTTAAAAAAGTAAATCTATTTTTACATCTTGTAATTTCTGATCAAAATGAAATGCTGATTTTAACTCACTTGCTACAGAAAATTTCTAATGTAACATAAACTTCAAGTGAATTCAATTTTTTTTCTAATGCACTGCTAAGTGAAGGCAAAGATTAGCAAAAGGAAAATTACAATGCTAAAGTTTACATGAAGAGGAGCCACACAAGGCAGATGACAGAGACAAAAATACAAATACAAGAAAACTTGCCATGAGCAAATATTGTACATTGATGTGATGATTTTATAACATTTCCAAATATCAAGTGAAAAGCTATTCTGCCTTCAACATTTTGAAAGGAATTTTAAAACTCAGGAAAGCTGGAGAGGAACCTCCACAAATGGAGGCTCACGTTTTCACTCCAGAATTGGCATCAGGGACCAGGACCCAGTGTCAGTGAAGAAGGGGGACGCCCTTCTATGTTCACCCAAGTGCATCATGTCAACAGGCTGCAGCCACAGGTGAGTGACATCACCCTCACCTCGGGGGGAGGGCGCATCTTACATTTACTATGATAGTCATGTATCCTTCATCTTAAAGAGGAGCTTAACGGTTTTATATAAATTCAAGTTCTTAGACAATTAAAAAAAATTTTAATATACTTTTCAAAATTTAAGATTTAAGGAACAATGGGGAAGATAGTACAGAGATCACCCCATCTTCAACATCTAACATTAGTATGCTACATTTATAACAAACAATGAACTGATAGTGATACATTATTATAAGTCCATGCTTTATAACAATTCCCTTAGTTTTTACCGAATGTCCTTTTTCTGTTCCAGTATCCCATCCAGGTTACCACATTATACTTAGGAGTTATGTTGTCCTTAAGCCTCTTCTTGGCTGTGACATTTTCTCGGACTTTCCTTGTTTTTAATGACCTTCACAGTTGGAAGGAGCACTGGTCAGGTACATTGTAGAATCTTTCTCCACTGGGACTCAACTGATGTTTTTCTCCTGATTAGATTGAGGCTGTGAGTTTGGGGCAGGAAGACCACAGAGATAACTCCCATCTTCATGACATCATATCGAGGGTGCACACTGTGAAACATAACTAATTGCTATCGATGTTTGATGTTAACTTTGATCACCTGAATGAGATAACGTTTAACATATATAACATAATGCTAAGCTGTATTAAGTAACTTCAAATAGATGTATTTTGAAGGCTCAATTAAATAACAAAAATCTTATGACTTCCAAGAGTGCCGAATCTCTAGATGATCTCATTATTAAGAGCTACAAATTACTTGAAAATAGATTCACTTTAGGAAAAAATATGAATGTTATTTTATCCAATCTAAGAACTTCTTTTACACAGAGAAGTTTCCAAAACAGAATAGCTCTTGTTGATCTGTGAACCACTTTGAGATGGGTGTGGAGCTTAGTTTATCAGTAAAAGCTGAAAATAAATGAGGATTCCAAGTGCCTGGGTAGTAGTCAAGAAAAAGAGAATGAACAGTCAATACAGGAATAGGAAAGAAGTGAGAAGAGCAGGTAAAATAAAGAATGGAGGTATAAATTGGTATAGAAGAGGTAGAGATTATGAGTGTGAGGACAGTTGCCAGGAGATCTATGTCATTGTAAGTTCTAGCTCATGCAGTATTCAAGCTGAGACTCCCAGATCTCCAGCAAAGAGTCTTCTACCCTAATTTAGTCATTGCCTTTGAGGAGGGGAATAAAAAAGAATGGATTGTTTCTTGGGTCTGAGATGATATCAGGGCAATGATACAAGGACATCCTTAAAGCACACAAAGATAATTAAATTTATAGAGGTGATATATTAGCAACAAAGAGGAAGAAATGTAGACCCTGCTTGAAAATTTAGGGAGATCTGGAGGATGTTTTCAGATGCCCACAGTTGTTGCAAAGAGGATGGGACCCAATCTCTTGTGAATATTAGGTGGTTAGGAAAACTTTCCTGGCAGTAGGTTTCCTCATCCTTGTCAGTAACAATGCAGTCGGTGGGCAGAGCCGTGTTGGACTCAGGAATACCCACCTTTAATTTCTCCCTTCTTCTTTCTCTTGGCTGCTTCTGGATCTCTTGGTCCCCACCCCATTCTCCAGCCCTTCCCTGCCCTTCTCTCCATCACAGCACTGATCCCCACAAGCTGCGATTCCCATTCTCCCAGGACAGCTTTGTTCTGGCAGGACCCAGCCAGTGGGAGGCTCCAGCAGGAAATGGGAGTTTGAAGGGAGGGGAGAAACCTGGGCGTTCCTCCTCCCTCTGTCTTTGGTGTAGTCTGGCAATGCTACGTCTCCACTGTGTGAAAACAGACTTCTGTTCCTGCCTCTGCCATGGGGTGACCCCAACCCTGGCCTCTGCTGTCCTCTGTCTACTATCTTGGTCCCTGCAGCCTGGGGTGGCAGCAGCCTCCTGCTGCTGCTCTCGCTGGGTGGCCTCACTAACTCCAGTTTGGATTCTCAACTTTTCCATCATGTGTATAAACAATGCTGTTTAAGTGTTCTCTGTTTAAACTGGCCTGTTTAAAAACGCACAGGATGGTTTTCTTTTTCTTGTATAGATGCTCACTGATAAATGACTTATTCCCAAAGGTCTCCAACAAGCCCTGATGAGGAACGTATGCTCGTGTTTCGCTTTAGATATTGTCTTTCCACCAATATCATTCCTTGAATTTAATATTAGAAGGATATCTAAAACATTAAGTGTGGAATTTATTCTAAACATGTTAAGGATAAAATAGCTATACAATATAAAATATTTTTATCATATTGAACAAGCAAAAGAAAGGCAATAAAGTAATTCATCCATCGATCCATTCATTGTTACATCCACTCATTTATTTCATGAATATTTACTAGGACTTTCCACAAATCAGAAATTCTCGATTTTTGTCTTCGAAGGAAGGATTAGGGATCTGTGCGAGGAGATTGATGGTAGCACAAAAACAAACAAACAAAATTGGTTTCTGCCCCTGGGGAGTTCAGGTTCAATTGTAGCAGAAGAAAATAAATGTACAAGTATATGTGGTGTGTGTGTATTGATAGCAGCTGGAGGAGAAGGACCCTCATAAGTCATTTCTCATCAAATATACAGAAATGTGGCTTTAAATAAATATTTATTATCTACTATGTGTTTGCTCATACTGCAATTCAGTTTTCTGCATTTTCTGTTTGACATTCTCAAGCGTTTTTTTTTTTTTTTTTACATTCAAGCCACCAATCCTGCAAGCCCTGCAGACTCACAGCTGTTGAAGGACTGAACTCCACGCTTTTGTGTTCATTTGATTTACCATCCAGGAGATACATGTGTACTCTGCCAAGGAACCAAAGCATCCAACAGCAAGACCTATTTTAAAACTACATCGTGCAATATTTTCCACTTCACTGAATGTTTTTCAGAGAAGAAATACATTTAAATTTGATATTTCATAGACTTATCTGTGTACTACCAAAACACACTTCTTAATTTAAAATTGACTTCACTTGAAGCTGTAAGCCACATATTTGAATAAGTGCTACAGCAAACCTTGAAGAATCATGTTGTGAACAATGTCATGTGAATCATCCTAGCATCTGGGATGATTCCTATTCCAGGCATAGAAACCACATGCCTATTGTTAGGGTGGACAGTCTAGGACCTAGGTACTGATGGCACAGGTGTAGAAAGGTTTTCATGCAGAGATAGGGATAGATAAAAGTAAAAAACAAAAATTATTTTTTGTTCTTAGAGGAGAGAGAGAATGAGAGAGAGAGAACGAGAGAGACTGAAAGAGGGAGAGAGAGGGAAAGCAGGGAAACGGCATGGTGTCCCAAAGAAAAGGGGGTGCCAGCCCTGAGGCTAAGTGGCTCACTGATTTTAGGGGGGATAATGCTGACGGCTGTCAGTTGATAACAAAAGCAGCAGCAGGATTTCAAAGTCAAGAGTTGGTATCTTGTCTTTCCTTGGAGAAGGGATTATCACAGGAGCTGTGACTCTGTCCTCAAGATCTGTCTGAGGCCAAGAGTTTATTCTCCTGCTGTTTAGTCAGGAACTCTGTAAAAGGAGATTCTCAAAAAACAATTTTGAAAAAGAGAGATTTGCACCTCTTTTCTATGTATTTAGTTCCAGCTCTTTTCAGAGATTGTGCAAAACAGAACTTCGCAGGGTGCCCATTAGTGAGAGAACTCATAGGATTGATCTTTAACTGTTACTGGGGAAATGTGGGATTAGGTATGTTCCTGTTATTTTTGCAAGGCAACGCCTTTCACCTATGTGTGGAGGTTCACCCAGCTCACCTGCAGCCTCCCCTGCCTCCTGAGGGCCACTATTACAGGTCTAGACAAAGGTCTCGGGTCTCACTCCTCTGGGCTGTACCACAGATTCCTCCCCCCAGTGACACCTGGTGTCCAGCTGCTCTTCCCTTCCTGACATTGCTGGAGGCAGCTGTTCCATGGAGCCTGACATGTCTCTTAATCCACATGAAAACAAATGCTGACATTTCTGGCTTGTCTGGACCTGGACACCCCACTCACCCATGAGAGACAATGACACGGTCAGCAAGCCTCACTGTCTGGACAGTGGCTCTATCCTGCCTTTTTTTCTTTTTTCCCCCTATTGAATTTAGCTTAGAAGAAGTCTCAGCAGGAACCGATTAGGTGGAAAAAACCCCAATAGTTCGATTTTGCCTTTGCATGTGTTGAATGCTGTCACTGGGACCTGTTGCCTAATTGGCCACCCTCTGTGAGACAACCACATCTATTTAGATAGCTTAGGCCTTTTGTTTGTAAGAAGCTAAATAACATTCTAGAAAAAAAAATGTAGTTTTAAATGCAATGCTTTATGAGAAGTTTGCCAGCTGAGGAAGATGACTAGCATCTCCTTGTGGGCAGGAATGCCTGTGGGCCAGGAACAGGGATATGACACCACTGGAAGTCAGAGCCTGGGGCCCAGGTGTCGTGAGATCACCCACCTCTCACCTGGGGTGCACTTGAGACAATTAGCATTAACTGTCAGTATTGTACTTTTGGTCCTTGGGTAGACATGACAGAGACACAGTGTTCTTGAATTTACACAGAAAATCCATATTGGCGTAAGGTATTACCATGCTCATAGTTTTTGGTTTACTCATTCTTGGATCAGCCCTGGACATTTATATTTAAAAAAAAAAAAAATCAGCCAGGTTTATAAATCTCTGGTTTTAAGCAAGGTGGGTACTGAATTTCAGGCAGTTGTTCCAAAGATTCTTTTTCTCTTCTGAGACTTGCTTGGAAAGTTGATTAAAATAATAATAATAAGAGGATTATGTTCAAACATACTCTCCAAGTTTTCAATTAGCTTTGGAGATATGACTTTTCTGGGTTTAATGAGATGTCTATTAATTCCTAGCACCTTCCCTTGTCCCAGGATGGCCTTTAATTTACCCAGCCAAGAACTAGGCAGGTGACAGACCCCTGAAACATTAACGATTTCACCAGAAGCCCTGAGGCCACCCAGGGGCTGAGGTTCATGGGCCAAATCCTCCACCACTCACAGTCTTGCAACTTGTCAACTGACGATATTAAACCGGGAGACCATGATGTTCGCTCTCAACCAGCATTCTCTACCAACAGGTTATCTCTGTCAAAGTCATTAGACTTGCAAATATGTGTTTTGTCCTTTCTCTTCCCATCACGTGGCAGGGCTGAACTTCCTTCCCTGGGCTGCCACATGACTTGACTTGACCTTTCAAAGGTGAGTGCCGGTCAGTGTGGAAGGGGCAGCGTGGAAGCCTTGGGAGCCAGAGCGTGATGTGCCGAAGCCACACCCTCTTTTACCTGCTGTGGCAACTGTGGCACTTTGTGCTGAGATGAAGCTTTCATGGGTCAGGATGTTCAGTGATTGTCAGAGTATTCTTGCCCTACCATGTTGTGTTAACTAGAAAAAACCTTAACTGCTGAAAACCACTAAGATTTTAGAATTTTTTGTTTGTTTGTTTTTTTTACTGCAGCATCACATCTTTTTTTCTGACTAATGCATTGTGACTCAACTTCTAAAACCTCCATGGGGACTTGGAAAATGATTTGTGCCTGACCGAGAGTGACTTAGTCAAATATGATGATGATGATGATGATGATCCTAATAGAGGCTCGTGTTTGATTTACCCCAAAGAGGTCATCATTCATAGGTGAGTGACAGTTATAAAACATGTTTATGACTTTATTTGGAAATTTCTAGGATTTGGTCAGAATGACTTCTAGATTTCAACGTCTTCCAGAGTTTTCTGATTCTGGTGCTGAGAATTAACATTAGACTTTCTAGGGGTTTTGGCTTCAGTGACAGCCATCAAAGAAGCAAGCGGCTGGAGCTGTTTTTGCAATTCTGTGGTCAATGGTTTGGACATCAAAGCCACAGAATTTGTAAGAGAAGCCTCATAGGAAGTCAGTTTCCCCCCTTGAGATTTTATTTTATTGGGTTTAACATCCCACACCTGAGATTGGTTGTTAGTTTATGTGTGTGCCAATGAAGTAAGTAGATGGCATTTAGCTGAGATTATAGGCACAAAATTACATGAAAAATTAAAATAGCAAGGTTCATTTACCACAGCTGCTTGCTAATGAAGATACATTACTAATGAAGAAGTTTATCCTGTAACAGGAACTTCCACCTGAGGCTGCAAAAGTACAGAAGAGATGGGTAAACTAAGACAAAGTCGTGAAAAATTATTCTCAATTAACCATCAATCACGTCTTTACTGAACCTCAGAGACTGCAATAAAAATTTCCCTGGTTGTGTAACAAGGGAATACGGGCTTGGCGCCTGGCCGATGCCGTCCTGGACTAATTTGAATTCGGATTTTTTCCGTATACTTTGCTCAGTGTTCCTGTCATTTTAAAATGAAATTCTTTGTGTCTTTGTTCTCAGTGCATGCAGTCCACAATGGGAGCATGAAATATCGAGTACTCTAACTTTAGAATAACCTCCGTGACAGTGACACACACGTCCTGCGTCTGTCCTCTTGTTTTCTCTTGAAGATGCTAAAACACTGCTGCCTGCCAGAGTCAAGGCAGGACCTGTAACTTGTCTCATGATTGGAAGCTGTCTGATGACTTCTTTCTCTTTAACACACTCTACAGTGTGTACTTGGTTTATAAGGAAGTACGTGGTAAAATCGAAGGGAAAAAAAAATCATTTCTTTTGGATATTTTCAGAGATGCTTTGGGAAATAAATATAGCATAAAAAGTAAAGCAATGGCAACTGCTGAAGCTATTAGGTCGGAGGCAATAGTGTGTGATACAGTGAGGCCACCCAGACCACGAGGGACGCCAGCAGGACATGGAAAGCTGGAGTACCGAGAACAGTTCTCAGCCCAAGGACAGCAGACTGTGGAGTGTCACCTGTCAGTGGACGGCCTGACACCACTCACCTGTCATGTCGTTGTTCAAACAACATGTCTTGTGAAACCTAAGGGGGCATCTGGTGAAACGTTCTAATGAAAGTTTATGTCAAAGATTTTTGTAGACCTCAAATACTAGCCAACGTTATTGTTTTGCATGCAGGGTCCTCCTGTCCACAGTGGCAGGTCGTAAATTATATTTTGGGTGTCGATGTTCACTCAGTTCATAAAGGGTATTTATTGCTTGGCTTATGTGCTAGAATTGAGGATATAAAACAAAGGCAGATCCTTTTTTTTTCAAGGAAATAAGTCTGGTTGGCCCTGAAGGTTTAGGTTCTCTTTTCTTTTAGGAGTTCAGCAGAAAAATGACTCAGGATCCCAGAGTTAGTTCAATAGAACAACAGGCTGATAGCAGCCACTGCTCACCTTCCTAATAAGGCCACTTATCAAAGCAGGGAGTGTCCATTGGTAATGGCTATACAATATTCCCTACTCCCCAACCCCATAAAAATGAGGATCATCAGAGGCATGTAGGTGCTGTATACCACCAGGTTGGCCATGGGTATGAAGACTAAGGTTTGGCATGGTGAGAGTTCCTAAGATCACCCCCAGCAAACTCCATGTCTGATTGATACCACGTGCTAGTGGTGTCTGGCAATAAGCCCTTTGCACAATTTAGGAGGGGCACAGACAGGTAGACAGCCAGCCAATATGGTGTTTTATTAAAGTAAAAGCAATATTCTTTTGCACTGCAGAATAAAGAGCACTAATTCCATCTGCATTTTATGGAACAGTTTCATGAAGGTTCTAGTCATTAGGTTGGGCTCTAATGACTCAGTAGAATTTGGATAGAGGCAGAGAGAAAACATTTGGGGTGAAAGCAGAGATTTGAGAAGGGTATGAGGTGCTTGGTGGTGACAAGCTCTTCCGGTCCTGGATGTGTATGGATCAGCAAATTACATCTGCCCCAGATAGCAAAAGTCGAAGGGAGTAAACCTGCATTAGTTTATGCCACAGCCCTTCTAGGAATCCCAATATCAATAGGACAGATGCCAGTAGAAAATCCTAGAGCATAGAGCTGAAATGGATCTGAGGCCTGTTAGAATGTTTTTTCTCTTCATACTGGTCTTCTACCTCCCTTTCAAGGTATTGCTTTTTTTAAAGGGGACAGCTTAAGCTTCCTGCAGGTAACGGAGATTTTGTTAAACATTCATATTTGTAAAGTTTGCATTTACTAATTTTTAAATAATTTTTGTTTGGTGTTTGATGGTATTAGATAGGTCTCACTTCTTTTTTAGCAAATGGATTTGTCCTTTTTAGTTCTGGAAACGTTTAGGCTTACATTTGTTGCTAAAATAGAGTCAAAGTTGTCAGTATGGAGGGAGAAAAGTTCAGTCCCCTTTAAAATTTCTAAGAAAACATCTGTGTTCAAATCCCAGGTAAACTAAGTAATAATAATGTGACAGTCTATAAAGAATTACAATTGCCTAAGAAAGCTTTTTGATGTCACTTTGGCAGAATATTAATAAATACTAGGAAAAAATAATTAGAAGTGTCACTCAACTACTTCTTCATCTTTTCTCAAAAACACAATACGACTGACCTAATATAAGATTTGAAATTCAATTAAAAATTACTTTGGACTGTTGAACAAAGCTTTTAAAGATCTGAGGTTACATGAAGATTGTAAACTTAATAATACAACTCTACTGGACATACTTTAGCTTCTGCCTATAGAACATGGATTGGTAAAAAGGGCAGACGTTCACATTGAATTAAATATCAAGTTAATACTTTTCATCTATTCTCTCATTCCGACTACCTTCTTTACTTAACATGAAATTCTCTGTGACCTTCTCAAATAACCATTCTTAGTGAACTGGAAGAGGGCCAAGGAACATGATATATTGAACACCACAAAGTGGTGGGGAAAATGCCCACCTAAAATGCTAAATCTAGCTAAATTTTTAATCAATTTTTAAGTGAAGACATATTGAGTCAAACAAAAACAGTTTTTTTTTTTTTTTGTCAATGAACCTTTTCTGCAAGATGTGATAAAAATATTTCTTCAGGTTGAAGAAAAATTATAGTACGTGGAAATCTTTATGCACATAAAGAAATATGGAGCCCAGGAAATGGGAAATATGTCAGCAAATAAGACAGATACCTTAAAATTTTATGTAAAAAATAATTAACTGTTTAACGAAGCTGTTAAACATTTTGTCTCATCATACCTTTATAGTCATAAAAATTACTGAGGATTCCAGAGAATTAATTTATGTGGGTTATATCTACTAATATTTGTCATATTATAGATTAAAGCTGGCATGTATTTATAATAAAGTATATTAATGAAAATATTTATTAATTTGTATAAAAGTAGTATAAATAATAAACTCATTCTGTATTAACAGAAATAATGTCTTTTTAAGAAAAATAACTACAATTTTCAAAAGAGAAAAAGAGAACGGCATTGCTTTCTATATTTTACACATCCCTCTATTTATTTATTTATTTATTTATTTAGAGACAGAGTCTCTCTTTGTTGCCCAGGCTAAAGTGAGTGCCGTGGCATCAGCTTAGCTCACAGCAACCTCAAACTCCTAGGCTCAAGCAATCCTGCTGCCTCAGCCTCCCAAGTAGCTGGGACTACAAGCATGCCCCACTATGCCCAGCTAATTTTTTCTATATATGTTAGTTGGCCAATTAATTTCTTTCTATTTATAGTACACGTCCCTTTAATACCATACTTAATAAGAAACAGATAAAGTGTTATATCTGCTTTTGCATTCAGTCTGTTGCTGTATCATATATCATGTAGCCTTTGGAAAACTCCCCCTATGAGAGAAAGAGAATGGAAGGACAAATGATGTCTTAAAATTATGAAAATGGTTTCAAACTCATGGATTCCAAAAATGGATTTTGTGAGCCACAGGAGACCCTAGACTACCCTTTAAGAAGTAAGTACTTGTTTAAAGCAAAAATAATAACAATGTACTCAGAAGTCTATGACATCTGTAGAAAAAAAAATGCATGAAAACATTAGTATTTAGGTTGGAAGCGAGAAAATTAAAATAAATTTTGTACGACTCTCATGCTATACCTGGGGCAGTATAATATAATTTAAAAGTAGCCTATGGCAAGAAAAATGTATATATAGTACATATAGAAAAAATAGTAAAATGTTAATCACTTTCCCAACAATATCATAAATTAGATTAATGTGATTGGTTCATAATCAATGACTTAAGCTTCTTCCCTGACTGCCACAGGGGAAAAAAAATCTTTTCCTTGGGGCCACAGTGTTTTATTACAAAAACAGAATAAAAATTTCAAGTGTAATTTAAAGGTAAACATAAATAGAAAAACAAAATTTATTGATTTCTGTTCATATAATCCATGTCTTTAGAATTAAATTGTCAATATTAATTGCTACAATAAGACCATCAACAAGTAAGGGTCAATCACAGCAACAACAAAAATAAATAAATGGGACCTGGTCAAATTAAAAAGCTTCTGCACAGCCAAAGAAACTATCACGAGAGCAAACAGACAACCTACAGAATGAGAGAAATCATTCATATGCTCCACATCTGATAACGGGCTGGTAACTAGAATCTATATAGAACTCAGGAAAATCAGCAAAAAAAAAAAAAAAAAAAATCAAACAATCCCATTAAAAAAGGACATGAAAAAAGGTTTCTACCTTTCAAAAAAAGATGGATTAATGGTCAACAAACATGAACAAATGTTCAACATCTCTAAACATCAAGGAAATACAAATCAAAACCACAATAAGATTATCACTTATCTCCAGTGAGAATGGCTTTTATCAAAAAGTTCCAAAACAACATGTTGACGTGGGTGCAGAGAGATAGGAACACTCATACACTGCTGGTGGGACTGCAAACTAGTACAACCTCTTTGGAAAGCAATATGGAGATACCTCAAAGACCTAAAAGTAGAACTACCATTTGATCCAAAAATCCCATTACTGGGCATCTACCCAAAGGAAAAAAAAGAAATTATATAAAAGGATATCTGCACTAGAATGTTTATAGCAGCATAACTCACAATAGCAAAGATGTGGAAACTACGCAAGTGTCCGTCAATACATTAATGGATTAATAAAATGTGGTATATATATACCATGGAGTTCTACCCCACCACAAAAACAATGGTGATCTAGCACCTCTTGTATTACCCTGGATAGAGCTGGATCCCATTCTGTTAAGTGAAGTATCACAAGAGTGGAAAAACAAGCAGCACAAGTACTCACTAGCAAATTGATATTAACTGATCAGCACTTATGTGCACATATAGTAATAACATTCATTGGATGTTGGGCAGGTGAAAGCGGGGAGAAGGGGATGGGTATATTCACACCTAATGGGTGTGGTGCTCACCGTCTAGGGGATGAACACGCTTGAATCTCTGATTCGGGTGGGGGAAAGGCAATATATGTAATGTAAACATTTTTACCCCATAATATACTGAAATAATAAAAATTAAATGAAATTAAAAAATCAAAGAAGACCAAAAAAGAGATTTTATATATGCTTCATGTGGCCCTAGGGTCAAAACTAGAAAGAATTAAATACAACTCTCATGGCAGTTAATATGTTAAAAGGTAGAGAAGACTAAGAAGTAAGTACAAGAAAATAAAGTATAAGAAAGGAAACAATAAATAAAAGTAAGAGCCGAACAAAATAGAAAAGCAGTATAGAAAATCCATAAAATTAAAAGTCTGGTCTTAGAATATGTCAATAAATTTTTAAAACTCTAGGTACATTGATGAAGGGAAAAAAAAGAAGTACAAAAAAATTTTACCAAGCTCAGAATGAAAGAGGGAACCTCATGGAGAGCTTTTATATATTAGAAGGATGAAAGGTCCTACTAGGAACAAATTTAAGCCAAAAAAAACCAAACCCTCAACTTAAATAAGTGCATCAATTCCTCAGAAGATAAAAACAAAACTGAACCAAAAATAAGTAGAATATTTGAATACTCTGTGTCTACTAAAGAAATGGAATTTGTAAACAAAAACTTTTCTATAAAAACGTAACAGTGCCAGGGGGTCTCGCTGATGAATTCCATCAAACATTTGACCAAAAAAGTAATAACAATCTCATGCAATATTTTAATAAGTAAGAGGACAAAATACTTTGGACACCCTTTTACATAGCTAGCATGCTTCTGCTTTGGGCATGATTATTTCTTTTCTTCTTCTAGATTTGGGTTTGGTTTGTTCTTGTTTTCATATTTTCTTGAGATGTGACACTAGGTTCTTAATTGGTAAACTTTCTGTGTTTTTGGTGTAGGCATTTAAAGATTTTAACTTTCCTTTTAGGAGTTTTTGGTTTTTTTCTGAACCCCATAGATTATGAAGGTTTGTTTCTACTTCGTCATTCAGTTTGAGGAATCTTTTGATTTCTGTCTTAATTTCATCATAGTTCCAAGGATCACTCAGCAGCAGGTTGTTGACTTTTCATGACTTTGTGTTGAGTTGAGTGCAGTGCATATTTACTATATTCTCTACTTTGGGGGTGGGATATTCTGTAAATGTCTATTAGGTGCATTTGTTCTACAGTCTCATCGAAGCCCAGTGTTTCTTTATTCACTTTTTGCTTGTCCAAAAGCAAGAAGTGATCTGTCCAGTTCTATCAGTTGGGTGATGAGGTCCCTGATAATTAAGATGCTACTATTTATTTCTTTTCTTAGAACTAGTACAATTTTCTTTATGAATCTGGGCACTTCTGTGTTAAATGCATATATATTTAGGATTGCTATATCTTCTTTTTGAATTGTTCCCTTTACTATTATTATAGGAAGACCATCTTTGTCTTTTTTTTTTTTTACCAATTTTGATTAAAAATCAATTATAACTGATAAAAGAATGACTATGCCAGCTTGCTTTGGGTTTCCATTTGCATGAAATATTTTTTTCCATCCCTTTACTTTGAGTCTCTGTGAGTCCTTGTGTGTTAGGTGTGTTTCTTGGAGACAGCTAATACTTAGGTTGTGTTTTTTCATCCATTCAGCCAGTCTAGGTGTTTTCAGTGGAATGTTCAGACCATTCACGTTCAGTGTTAGTACTGGTATGTGGGATACTGTTCTGTTCATCATGTTGGATAAACCTTATTGTTTTGTTTTCACTCTCGTGCTATTATTTTATAACTGCTGAAAGCTTTAACTTTTGGGTCTTTATAGTGGTGCATATCTATTGTGCTCTTTCATGTATAATACACTTTTGAGCATTTTCTGTAGTGCAGGTCTCGTCATGACAAATTCCCTTAGTGTTTGCTTGTCTGCAAAAGTCTATTTCTCCATCATTTATGAAACTTAGTTTTCCAGCATACAAAATTCTTGGCTGGCAGTTGTTCTTTGAAGAAGACTAAAATTAGGGCCCCAATCCCTACTGGTTTGTAAGGTCTCCACTGAGAAATATGCTGTTAGCCTGATGGGATTTTCTTTGCATGTTAATTATTGTTGTCATCTTGCAGATTGTAGAATTTGCTACTCTATTTTGACTTTGGTTGGATTGATGACTATGCATCTGCAGATGTCCTTTTTGCATGAATTTTCCCAATATTTGGTAACCATATTGCACTTGGATACTTGAATCTCTGCCTCTATGAGGGAGATTCTCAATAATTCCCTCAAATAGGTTTTCCATACTTTTTGCTTTATTTTAATTCTCCCTCTGGGATACCTATAATTAGTATGTTGGCTTCTTTCACATGGTCCCATATGTTTCTGAGTGATTGCTCTTTCTTCTTCTTTCTTTCTTTTTTCCTGCATCTTTGACTGACTGCATTAGTTTGTTTGAAAGTCTTGTCTTTAAGTTCTCAGATTCTTTCTCCTGGTTGGTCTAGCCTGTTGAGGATAGTTTCTGCTATATTTTGTAATTCCCTAAATGACTCATTTATTTATTTAAGTTTTATTATAACTTTTCTTATGTTGTCTATCACATTAGATAGTTTTTCATATTTTTCATTCATGTCCCAGATTTTTTTTTTTTTTTTTTTGGCTTCTTTGTGTAGATTTTCAACTTTCTCTTCAATTTCATTCATCTTATTTGCCATCCATAATCTGAATTCCATTTTTGGCATTTCAACAATTTCATTTTGCTTTGGGTTCATTGCTATGGATTTATTATGATTTTTTGGAAGTGAAAAATTAGCTTGTTTTTAATGTAGCCAAAATTCTTTTGCTGGTTTCTTCTCATCTGAAACCTCTTTTCTCAGGTCAGGGCTAATAGGTTTGCAATGCTACTGTTCTCCTTTGCTGTGAACTCTCCTATTTTGTGAGAAAAAGGAAATATCTCTAGATAGCACATATGTGTTCTACTCTGGAGAACTGTCCCAGAAAGAGAGGGATGGATACAGTGAGAGCCTGTAATGCAGCTGTTCTCCTGTGTCATCTCCTTCCCCTGTGGTTGTCAGTCAGAGTGGAGCTGGAAGATATTCATTTGGAGTGGTGGGCTGATACCCAGACTATTGTTGGAAGCTCAGGAAGGGAGCTGGTCTAGTTTCTCTCTATGTAGGAGGGTAGCATGACCTTGGCTAGCACCTGGGTAGGTTGTGGGACCTTGGCCAGCATGTGCACAGGTCACAGAAATTTGATGGGTGCCTGGGAAAGTCATGGGACCTTGGCAGGTGCCTGGGTGGGTTGCAGGACCATGGTGGGTGCCTGGACAGGTCAGGGAACCTTGGTGGGTACACAGGCACATTTCAGGACCACAACTGGTGGCAGGGTTGGTTGCAGGACCTTCATGAGTTCCTGAATGGGGGGTAGGGCTTGGCCAGAATATAAGCAATCACTAAACCTTGTCTGGCAGCATGGTGGGTCATCAGGCCACAGCAACTGGGCCTTCTATGCTGGTGGGGCATGGAAACATGCAGCACACCACTAGGGAGTCACAGTTGCTGAGGCTCTCCCTCTGCCCAGGCCCAGCTGCAGCTGCTGCTATGGTGCTACTCAGGTAGCAGCATCAGGGCTATTGAGATGGTGAGATGGCAGCGGCAGATGCTGAGGGATGGTGGGTGCTTGCTGTGATTGAATCCCTTGAAGGTGGCCAGTGGGGGGATGTAGGGTACACAGCACCCAGTCACAGTGCATATGAGAGTACTCACACTTCCTGCTCCCTCTCTGGTTCAGCAGGGGTGATGGGGAAGCAGCTGCAGTAGAACTGACCCCTCTGCAGACTGGTGTTCTGTGAGCAAGAGTTCAGAATGGCATCTGTTGCAGAAACCTGGGACCAGAAGCTGGTGGGACCCCACTGCACCTGCTCTCTGGGTCAGTGGTACTGCAAAGTCTCCAAGAATCTCCATGATCAGTTAAGAGGACTGTTATGATAGGGGAGCCCTCTTGCAGCTTGGATAGCATTGTTTGCTATGGGAGTGTGGAACCCCAGCAATCTCTCCCCTGACCCTTTCCCACATGTAGATGCTTCCCCCAGGCACCTTTCCATCTTGCCAAGTGGATCACCCACTTCTCTCTCCCCCACTTTGGGTGTCTCCAGTTGCTTCTCTGATGACCCGCAAAGCTCTCTCTAAGCCAGTCCATCCATGGGTGAACCTCTGCCCACAACCTTTGATCCTCTCCTCAAAAATGGCGAGCTCAGGCTGCTTCTAGTCTGCCATATTGGACCCCAGCATTCTTCTTTTAAATGAATCTAAAACAAATTGAGTACAGAGCAAGTAGGTTTTATTTATTCACTGAATTCCGTGGTCATGTGGGATCCAATTTATCGAGAAGAGAAAGTCATTTTCCAAGTCATTTTCCATCAATGACAGTCCTTACCACTCAGTCCTAGAGTTTTGCTGAAAGGTATAGCCACCTCCTGCTGAATCCTCAACCGCCAGGCCCATGAGCATGCTGTGCTGGTCTCTACTTACAATAGCTACACACTGTCTCATGGCAGAAGACACCACTTAACCCAAGCATCCCATGTGGCGGTTGTATGTACTGGCAGGTTTTTAATTTACCAGGACCACTGTGGATCATGGAACTACTGGGAAGACAGTTCTCTTTCTGAGAATTGACACCTATTGATTTTTCACTTTTATCCAATGCCGCATTCATAAAAAATATACAAAGCAGCAGCAAATTAAGGGAGACCAATATCTGAACCACTGCCAAGCTGTCTCCATACAAGTGGGGTTCTTTGTTTTCCTTACATGGCAAGATGATGAAGGACTTTTAATTAAGTGGGCAGATCACAATGTTATTTTAGAGTGTAGAGACTGATTCTGGGATAGACTACTTAACTGGTACATGGTTAAGCACCGAAGTCCTGGGCTGCGCACACTGTGAAGGAGCTGGCAGTTTACAATTATTGTGAGGAAGACAAGCATAATATTTAGAGACAAAAGAGATGAACCTGAAATCTCAGTGAGTCAACATAATAAAAAATTATTTCTTATTCCTGTAAAGTACAATGGCATGTTCAGGTTTATGCAGTCATTCAGGGGCCCACAACATTGGAAACTTGGCCACGTGCGACACCTGTGTCCCAGGTCACCCACATCCCTGATGCCCTACCAGAAGATGTGGTGAGAGACAAAGTGAAAGGTCTGGCTGGTGGCTTTTAAGGGCCAGGCCTGCAAGCAGCATTAATTACATCTTCCCAAATCCAATTGTCTAGAAATCTGTCACCTGGCTACATCTAGATTTAAAAATGTAGCCAGCAAAAATAGATACAGTATGAAATAGATGCTGCATGAGTCTTTGGTGGCAGGAGAGCTGTCTCCACCGCAGACCCAAAGTACTGTTTTAAAATAATTTTCAAGACAATTAATGCCATAAGTTACTTTGATGGGTCCAATGTAGGAATGCTTGCATGGTATATCAAAATATTCAAAATAATTAGGTTTGATTATCTAAAAATAATATCATAGAAAACCCTGGCCTTTGGGATAAAATGATTCCCACTTCAAGGGAAGAGCAATAAATAAAACTTAAAACTTAACAGGATGTGAATATATATGTTGAGAAAATAAAGCAATGTCCAGTAATTCTTAATTAGGAAGAGTTCATAATTAAGTTCTGATTAATTAATTTCTATATTACAGTATATTAGTGGAAACTTTTAAACATGTATAAAATTCATTCTGATGTAGCTTCTTTATTTAAATGCAATATGCAAAAGTTGCATAAATCGTAAGTGTTCACCTCAATAAATTTTCACAAAATAAACATACCTATGATCAAGTACTCAGACGATGAAAAAGAAAGTTACAAGGGCCATTTCAAGTCCTCTTCTCCTCCACACCAAGCAAAGTGCCAAATAAAATTAACCACAGTCGTGGCTGCTAGTAGTTCAGACCAATTTTATCTGATTGGATTTTATATAAATGGTGTCATACCATGTGTACTCTTCCATAAAATCTCTTTTCCTCAGCATTGCATTTGTCAGATACATCCATGCTGTGACATATGGTGGCAGGCTACACATCTTGTTGCTGAATAATATTCCATTCTCTACTTCTGAAACCTTATCAATTCCCAGAAGTTTGTTCAAAGGCATCTCTTTATTTTGGATTTCCTGTTCAACTTCCACATGATGCTGTATTCTCACACATTCCACCTCAGCCTAGACCCCTCTTCTAATAAAAAGACTTAATTATATTAAGTATTTTATAGCACAGATACTAAGTGTAGAGCCCTGAGATTTAGAGACTAATAAATACGGTTTCTAGGTTCATTCTGCAGCGTCCTTGACGGTTAGGTGTGGCTGTATAACTAAAGTTCAGCCAACAGTATGTGAGTGTATGCAATGTCTGAAACGTGCAGAAATGGCCTGTATGAACCTCTTTCACTTGGTCCTTCATTTCTTTCTTCCCCATCACCCCAACTATGGGGATCCCAGAAGTCACCTGTTGGAGATGAGGGAGTTATAAGCAAACAGGAGGCTGGGCTCCTCATTTACTGCCTGAAGGGGAGCCTTCTCCCAGTCAGAAACACTAACTTTGGAATTTACATGAATAAGCAGTAATAGTTTTCTACTTGTGTTTGAGATATTATGCCAACATGTTTATTTTTGGTTTGTCTGAGATACACAAACACATTTACTTTGTTTGCTATGGCAGCTAGTGTTTTCTTAACTCGTGCACCTGCTGCAGTGCACACAGCCAGGTGTCCACTGACATCTGCCCTTGCAGGTTTCACAGCATCCTCCAGCTTGGTGGGTCCAGAGATGAGCCTTTTTCTCTAACCCTCTCTGCCCCCCCAAATCTATTCCATTCCCTCAACTTCATTCCCATAATCCACTCACACACATGGAAGTCAGCCTAGGAGCACCCTACCCCCAGAGTCATCCATCCGCCATATTTTTTAAATAAGCCCTTTTGGAAGCATGATTCCCACCATTTCAATAGATCCCTCCTCCCAAATAGTTCTTGTCCCCAGTTCCTTCTGTCATTAATCACCAGCATTGCCTAGTTTGAGTTCTTATTATCTCTCACCTGAACCTCTTCCATATTTCTGCATTGGGGTTGCTTTCTGTTGGAATTTTCTTTCTATAATGAAAATCTTAAAAATCATTGCAAATCCCAAAGCTCTTCAATGGTTCTTAATTTCTCCAAAAAGGCCAAATATATAAGACTTTGTATGATATATGATAATTCTCCAGCTTCATCTCCTGACCCTTTTCCCAGCCACCCCACTGTGAATGCCCCCATGCAGAACCACTGACCCCATCCTGTGACTGTGCTGTGCCAATGGGCTTCCTATGACATGTCACAATGTGCTTTGCCTCCATGCTTCATTTATTCTGTGTTCTGAGCCTGACACATTCTGCACGCTTTTGTGAACTCCTGGGGAATCTACTCAGCTACCCACTACCATGATCTCCCTTCCTTAGAGGGAAGCCAAGCACTGTGGACTTGGCTTAAGTGTGGACTTAAGCCAAGGTGCTGTGTTTCTCCTACCCCTCTGCCAAAAAAATTCATATACTAAAGCCTTAACCTCTAAAGTGATGGTATTAGAATAGGGCCTTGGGGAAGTAATTAGGGTTAGATGAGTTCATGAGCATGGGGACCCCATGATGGGATTTATAAAGAAAATATTTGATGAGTTGATGATGATGGGATTTGAGAAAAGAAAGAGACACCAGGGCTCATTCATTCCACCATGTGAAGAAAGAGGCAAGCCAAGAAAAGGTCCCTTGGAGCCAGCCATGCCAGCACTCTGATCTCATACTTCCAGCCACCAGAAATGTGAAAAACACATTTTTGGTACCCTGTGGCTGGTATATTTTTATGGTAGCCCAAGCTGGAAAAGGCACTCACCATTGTATTTCCCTGGCCTAGCACAGTGCTTAGAATGTAATGCATTCTTTATAAACGTTTGGGTTTGATCTCGCTTAGGTGCTTGTACTCTATTTTGTGTTATACTTTCACATTGGAATTTGAGACAGTATTAAAGCAAAGCAAGGTTAACTTGTTTGATGTCATTATTAACTTGGAGAAAATGCTCTTGCATTACTGTTATTTTTGGGGGCCTCCTTTTCTTAGAGAGGCTGTAAAGGAAATGTTCAGCTCAATGTGCCTTCCTCCTGTGAGCTCTGCATTAATGGGCCTTGATGAGACCTCAGTACATGAAGCACTTCCTACCCTGGAACAAGATGATGAATATAATATTAGCACACATATAGCATTTAAAGTTGAGGATTCAGGTCAAGTTAATTGCTTTAGAAACCCAGTAACTTACCCTGCAGAAAAAACAATGACACTGGTAATAGCAATCTTAAATATAGTTTTGCGTACTTTAAATTAAGCCTGTAGATATTGTCTTCATCCAAGATGGGGCAAACACATGACAAATATAATGGCAGTGAAGAATAAACATCAGTAAGAAAAAGAATAAACACACTAATGGCCAATTAAATCAGATTCATGAAAAAGTGAGCTGTATATTCTTGCCAGGACTAAAAGAAACATCTGAAGATACGTCACCCATTTAAGAAGAAATCCATAGTTGAATGCATCCTAAGCCATTTACAAAACCAGAAACTCTCAACCAGAGGAGAATTCAGATGCAGTTTCTATACCAGCCACAAGGAGAGAAAGGAAACCATAATGGGTCACAAGACCTAATCCTTGTAAAGGTACCCAATGGGGATGTGGACCTCACCTGTCTGGAAACCATAGCTTCATGTACACACAAAACTGGAAACCTGTCACAAACTCCTTGAACCAGAAATATCAGGCACATCCAGCCTCTGAGAACCTGCATTAGAAAGAACAGAGAATTACCCTATCACCTTGTTCCCCCAACAAAATAGAATCCTATGAAAAAAAGTAAAAAAGAAAAATTCCCCATGCTGAGATCCTCTTTTTTTCTCTTCCCTCTCCCTGTTGTTGTTGTTTTCCATTCCAATTTCAACTAGAATAACATTTGCTTTCTAATTTAGTGCTTGGACATTTCTATGTTCCAGGATGTTTTTTGTTCATAATTGCTGTTTATGATTCTCCAATTTAAGAAGCTATCTAGATGAATTATTTCTTTTTCCTGTGCCCTGCTGCTGAAGGGCATATCCTGCCTGGAAAAATCCACGAAATGAGAAGAGAGCAATATATCTTCAATTGCTCTTCAAACAGTCCTTTGATTTGCAAGTCTTTTGCCCCTTCCTAAAACAGAATCAGCCCTTCCTTCAGATGTTGCCAGGTCACAGGGCTGGCGGGACCCATGGAGCAGCATAAAAGGAAGAATCTGTTTTACATATGAGAAGAGGTATGTATTTCTTTTCCTTCCTTCAAGTTCTCTCTTTGGTGGATTTAGCCATTAAAGATAGGCTTTGAACTTAATGAGTTTTTTATTCATAGAAGTGATGTTTCATTTTCATATGATCCATCTCGACTCTGATTAATTAAATAAGTATAATTGTTTTTCTATTTAATTACTGGGTCTATTTAGGTAATTAATTTTCAAGGAGAAGAACTGGTTTTGTGTAGAGTACTTTAAATCATTTTTTAAATGGACCACAGGAATTTCTTGCGTGTCTTTGTCTGTTAGACTGCAGAACATTCCACATAGTTTTCATTAATGAGTTACCACAATTTTTGGTAACAAATTTTCACAATAATTTTGTCCTATGAGCAGGTGGATTGGAATACTACACCACTGGTTCTGTTGCATTGCTTCCTTTTCCTCAATGCCTCCCTATGGCTTCCTGGGGAATTCCTTATGACCCATTGACAGAAGTAAAGACTCAGTCTTGCTTTCTAATTGCTCAGCATGCTGGTAACACTTGAAAGTCCATAGCTAAAGCACTACAGGTCCCTGTGGAGAATTTTTTTTTTCACCACTGTCTGTTAACGTCAACTATGATTGTTGGTGGAGGCCCCTTTTTCATCTTAACCTCTATGTGGCACCTCCATACAAACTAGAAGCCCAGAAGCCCTGAGACCTGTCATGGGTCTTCCATATTCTCATGAGGCTGAAGAGGTAGAAGGGTGGGACCTCCAGGGGCTTTGCAGGCAGAGCAAAATGGGAATGTACCTAGACAGAAGAGAAAAGAGACATACTTTCATGCTTATGTGGACACACAGGGCACCCTCTAAAAACTTCCACAAATCACTGGAGCATCCTGGGGGAAAGGACAGGTGCCCCATCAGTAACACAGAAGTAATTTTATCAATTCAATGGCTACTGACTACATCATTATTTCACAACCATGTCCCTGCCCCATGAGCAGTTTCTGTGATCGCTTGGTTGAGAAGCTTTACACCACTCGTATGGATAGGCCTGTGGCTGGACCCTTGGAGATTGTAGTGCCCTAGCATTTTTAGTGACTGCAACAATGTAAAATCGGACCAGGCCCTTGGTTGTGTACACATGTGAATCACATGCTTTCTGCCAGCACCCCTTGTTCTCACAACAATTAAAGGCTGATGAACCTGTTTCTCTGTCAGGCAGGAAGAGGTAACTCCGGGGTCATGGGCAGAATCTGTGAGTTTGTTTTACAGAATGAATGAACACCCCTGAGAAAGCTGTGACTAGCTGCTGACACCCAGAGGTCTGGTTACTCAAGGTGTTTTCCTGAACTAAAAGCAACACAGACTTGCTTTTACCTTACTCCCTACCCCACATAAAATCTCACTGCCTGGTGTCTATGACAAGACAGATCTGAGAAATTTGCTCTCCTGTCTTCCTGCTTTGGACAAATCGAATAAACCTTTCTCCATCTCTTGGCACAGCGTTGGGTGTTAGCTGCACATAGGGTACCTGAGCCTGAATTTGGGATTCCACAACAGGCCTCACCTTCTCCTAATTAAATACACACATGTTCTCAGCATCCAATTTCTGGAGGGTTTTACCTCTAAAACAATTTTTTTTTTAAAAAAAAGGTGATTTTCCCCTAGCAGCAGTGAAGGTATTTGGAAAAGGGTTGCAAATATAAACTGTGATAATCTTTCCAAAGAGTGATTTAGCAATCATATCAAAAGCCTCCAATATGAGCCAAACTTTGACTCTGTTATGGGAAATGTCTTAAGACATAATCACAAAGATAGTCATCACTGCCTGGTTTGCAATAACAACACTTGGAATCCACCTAACTTCCCACAAGAAAAAAATTGTACATTCCCAGTATGGAAACGAGAGAGCCAATAAATATGATGAAGAGTCCCGAGTAGCTTGTTGCATGGAACATATTCACACAATGTCAAGGGAGAAAAAACAGGTTAAAGAGTATTCAACTCCACATTTATGAAAATACGTGTACATGCCTAATAATACAAGCATCCTCACTGGAATAGACATATGCTGAATATGGATTTGCCCTGCCAGCACCAACATTTGCAGACTTACAAAATCTTTATCTTCATCATAGATTCTGCACAATGCTTCTGATTGGGAACTAACTTCAGAGCAGTAAATACAGTGCTGGGCTTGTGTGCATAGAATTAACTGGTCTTATCACATAAACTACAACTTGGAAGCAGATGGTCTAATCGAATGGTAGACTGGTTTACTGGGGGAGTAAGTTATGACACCAGTTTGAACAAAATGCCCTAAGAGAATGACATTCTGTCTCACATGATGCAGGACATTCTTTGATGAGAGACCACCTTATGGTGCCTTCTCCCCAGTAGCAGAATACATGAGTCTAGAGATCAAGGAGTGGGAAGGTATGTTTCCTCTCAAAATTGTTCCTAGGAGCCAATTTACAAAAGCTTTGGTTTTTCTCCCAGAGACAATGAGATCTACTGGTTTTGCGGTCTTATTTCCTAAAGATGAATTGTTGTGCCAGGATGCACAACAATGGCTCACTGAATTGGAAAATGAGACTGCCTTCGGACATTCCAGTCTTTTTACGCCATTGAACCAACAGAAAGAAAATGAGGTTACTCTGCTTGCTGGAGTAATTTATCCTTATTATTGAAGAAAAATTCCATTGCTATTGCAAAGTGAAGGGTGAGGAAGACTGTGTCTAGAACCCATAATGTTTCTCAGGGCTAATGCTTGGTACTTCCATACCCAATATTAAAAGTTAATGTAAAAATGATAGTAATCAAAATGGTAGAACTCTTCAGTATCAATATGATACAGGAATGAGAGCTGGGGCCACTTCACTGAATAGAGAACATGGACCAGCTTTGGTTATGGCTGAAGGAAAGGTAAATGTGAAGTGATTAGTAAAAGAAAAAACCCCACATATATCAACTGCAGCCTTGTTGCTCATTTCAGAAATGAAGATTATAGTAATATTTGCACATTTATATTATTTGTATATATTAAATATTTTATTTTCATCTCTTCTCTTTTTTTAATTTTATATACAAATTGTTGGAAATTACTTTAGCATATCATATTTAAGTAACAATATTTAATGGTATCATAACTGAAATTGAGTAGTAAGTATTAATATTAATAGTACAGCCAACAAAGGACACAATGACTGTTAGGACTGTGTGCTTCTTCATGTCAGGGGAGGAATGAGAACTTAGTTATATTGAGAATAGCTATACATTTTTTAGGTGGAAATGTACAGTAGTGTTGTAGTTGTATGGAAATTCAAGTATATGTAGAAGGGTGAGTATGGAAGCTGAGAAGCCAAGGGAGTGGTCTGTGCCATATGACAGCTATTGCCCCTCAGCTCAAAACTACTCTTCTTTGCCCTTCCTTGTGGTACTGGAGCTGTACCCTGCAAACACATCTTCTTTGCTGGTTGGTATGATATCAGAGGATACTGAAAGGTTGCTGCAAGATGAAGGGGTTTCATCTTGTTCCTACAACACAGCTGTCGTGAGCACACCACCTCTAGTGAATTTTATGTGCACCCCAGGAGTTAGTTTCCTGTTTGCCAACTTTAGGCTATGGTGCCACTTTACTGATCATGGGTAGTGGATTGTTGCTGTTTGCTATATTGAGAGAGTAGACTGTGGGCCACAGATATAGTCTCATCAGCAAGGTTTGAATCTCAGGCTTGGGGTTGGGTGGATAGGCTCTTCCATGTTAGTTCCTTCCTTAGGTGTTTTCTCTCAGCTGTCAGTATTCACATTCAATAATGCATAGAACAACTACACAGAAGATCGTCAAGGAAATAGAATACTTGAACAATACCACAAACCAAGTAGATCTAATAAACATCCATAGAACACTCCATCCAACAACAGCAGAATATATATGCTTCCCAAGTGTACATGGAACATTCTATAGGTTATTTCATAAAACAAAACTCAATAAATATAAAAGGATTGAAATAGTACTTTAAAGGATTGAAATCATACATAGTATGTTTTCTGATCACACTGGGTTAAAATTCAAAGACAATAACAGAAGGAAATTTGGAAATTGGTACATATATAGAAATTAGACAAGATGCTCCTAAATAATCAATGGGTTAGAGAATAAATCATAACTTACATTTAGGTCTTTAATCCATTTTGAGTTGTTTTTTGTATATCATGTGAGACAAGGGTCAAATTTCATTATTTTGTATGTGGATATCCAATTTTCTCAACGATATTTAATAAAAAGATTATCTTTTCCCACAACTGAAATTAGAAAATACTTTGAGAGGAGTTAAAATGAAAAAAAACAACATATCAGAATTGATAAGATGAGTAAAAGCAGTGCTTAGAGGAAAATTTATAGATGCGAACACCTACATTAAAAAAGAAGGATTTCCTAAAGTCATAACTTGACCTTATTATTGCCAATAACTACATCATCTTCTAAAACCTTATTTCAAACCTTTCCCCTACTGCCAGTGTATTTACTCTCATGCCACCTTTCAAAAACCCTTTTGGCTGCCTCCATCTCATAGTCCGGAAGTTAAAATTCAGTCCTTTTGCCACTGCAGCCTAGGTTCAATTCTCGGTCAAAAATTTTTTGGCACCAGGGATTCGGAAGTAGGGGGGTAGACCCACATCTTAGGGATGAGGAGAGCATTTTGGAGGGGAAGGGCCTTCTTAGGGAGAGGCAAAGATATAAAATGTAACCAAAATGTCAAATAAAAACAAAAACATATATCAGGTGTTGGGCAGGTGGGGGGGGAGGGGATGGGTATATACTTACATAATGAGTGAGATGAGCACCACCTGGCGGATGGACACGCTTGAAGCTCTGACTCGAGGGAGGAGGGGTGGCAAGGGCAATATATGTAACCTTAACAACATTTGTACCCCCATAATATGATGAAATAAAAAAAAAGAATTTAAAAAGATAGTTTAGCTAAATATAAAATTATAGTTTGAGCAGACTTTGGAATTAGATCTGGGTTTACATCCCCATTCTGTCACCATCTGTGTTATCTTGAGCAAGTTGCTTAACATCTGTGAGCCCCACTTTTCTCATTTATAATGGAAAAATGCTAGTATCTAATTTGCATCGTTGTCAATGCAATTGATGATGTATAGAAAGTAACTGAAATGCAGCAGGTACTCAATAAATGGTAGCTGCTAAAAAAATAAAAAAGAAAATTTTTTGGCCTCGTTAAGAATTCCAATGTATTGACTCTACAAAAAATAAAAATAAAATTAAAAGTAAAAAAGAAGAATTCCAAATCAACAACCTAATTTTCCATATTAAGAAACAAACTAGAGAAAGATGAGCAAACTAAAACAAAAGCAAGCAGAAAGAAGCAAATAGTAAGAAAGAGAAGAAATTAACCAAATAGTGACCTAAAAAATAGAGTAAAATCAATAAAAACAGAAGTTTATTCTGTTCTTGGAAAAAAATCAATGAAAATGACAAACTTTTAGCTAGACTAACCAAGACACAGAAAAGATTCAATTAGACAAATCAGGAATGGAAAAGGAGACATTTGCATTCACTTTCCAGGAATAAAAATGATTAGAAGTGACTCTGACAAATAACTGTATGCAAAAAAATTAGATAACCTGGATGAAATCAACAAATTACTAGAAAAACACAAACTACCAAAAGTAACTTCTGAAGAAATAAAAAATCTATATAGGCATATCGTAAGTCAAAAAGGTTGTGTAAATTAGCAATAATAATAATAACAAAAATAAACTTGCCACAAAGAAAAGCACAAGACCAAGTGACCTCACTGCTGAATTCTATCAAACATGTAAGAGGAATAAACAGAAATCCTTTATAAAATCTACCAAAAATTAGAAGGAACAATTTTCTGCCTCATTCCATGAGGCCAGTATTACCCCGACAACAAAATCAAAGACATCACAAGAAAACAAAACTATGGTCCAATATTCTAAATTAATAAATGAGGAGAAGATACAAATCTCTAATGCAGAGTTTCAAATAAATTATGCACATACTCCCCTCTGAAGAAGGGGAATCATGACTTCACAGTCCTTGAGTTCAGGCTACAAACAGTGAATTCCTTCAAAGACTGTGATATGGAAAGGAAGAAAAAACAATAAATAGCAACTTTATATTGGAGAAAATTCTAAACACCACATCAGGCTGGTGATCAAGACCAATGTCAATATCATCTTTAAAGTATGCACTCTTGATATGATGAAAGTGGCACTTCTGTGATCTTCCTCCCAATCTCACCATGAGACCATCAGACAAATTCCAATATAAAGGGACATCCTGCAATAAACTTGAGCAAGAATCCTCGAGACTGTCATGGTCATCAACTGCAAAGAAAATCTGAGAAAATGCCACACCCAAGAGAAGCTGAAGGAGACACAACCATTAAAAGTAACACGGTATCCTGGGTCTTGGAACAGAAAAAAAAAAAATTAGGTAGAAATAACTAAAGAAATATGAAAAAGTAATGGATTTTAGTTATGTAATGTATAAAATTTGGTTGAAAAAAATGTACCATACTAATGTAAGATGTTTATATTAGGGGACATTGGGTGCAAGTCTGGGTGGGAGGATTAGTTATGGAAACTCTGTATTAATGGCCCCATTTTCCTGTTTCTATAAAATTATTATAAAAATAAGGCCTATTAATAACATTTAAACATTTTTAAAATGGTAAAATATTTGAATACACATTTCTCCAGGAAGATATACAGCTGACTCATGAAAAGATACTCAACATTATTAGTCATTAGGGAAATGCAAATAAAAGCCATAATAAAATACCAGTTTACATTTACTAGAAAGGCTGTAATGACTTTTAAAAAATGAAAAATAACAAATGTTAAGGAGATATGGAAAACTTTGCAAGCTTCACACATTACTGGTTACATTGCTGAATGTAAAATGTCACAGCCTCTATGGAACACAGTTTAGCAATTCCTCAGAAATTTAAACAAACATAGAATTACCCCAGGACCCAGCAATTCTGCTCCTAGGTATACACTCAAGTGAATTGAAAACATATGTTCATACAAAAACATGTACATGAATGTTCCTAAGAGCATTACCCATGGTAGTAAAAAATGAAAACATCCCAAATGTTTATCAACTGAAGTATAAATAAGGAAATTTTTAAAATGTGTTTTATCCACACAATAGAATATTATTCAGCCATAAAAATGAATAAAGTGCTGTTACATGCTACAACATACATGAAACTCAGAAACACTATGCTTAGTGAAAGAAGAGGGTACTCGAGGCTGCAAATTGTACAATTCCATTTATGTGAAACAACCAGGATAGGTAACCCCACAGAGACAGACAGTAGGTTAGTGGTTGCCAGGGGATGAAGGGCAGGGAAATGGAGACTTACTCCTAATGAATAAGACCTTTTTTGTGTGTATGTGGTAAGGGTAATGAAAATATTCTGGCACTAGATTGTGGCGATGGTAGCACAACCTTGTGAATATATTAAAAATGACTGATACATACACTTTACAATAACCAATTTTATAGTGTATGAATTATAATTCAATTTTTAAAAACTAAAACATATGCAGAGTCCATTGGAAATGCATAAGTCAGTTTATGGAAGAAACCAGTGACTACACAGTGGAAGCTGGATTGGACCAGCTCATAAAAATAACTTCAAATGTCATGGTAAACTAAATTTTTACATTACAAACTAAGAGAAATATTGTCAACAGGATTGTAGAATGACAAGGACTGAGTTTTAGATGCTCATTGCACACAGTGGAGTGGTAGAGAATGAGACCAGGGGCAAGACCAGTTAGGAGCTCATTGCAACAGTCCAAGTGGGAAGCGATAAACCTGTGAACCAGGATGAGAAGGGGCAATAACCTTGCAGAAGAGAAAAGAGGCCAAGGGAATCACAGAGCATGGAATCAACTGGCCATAGTAGCAGAGCGTGTCTGTTAAGAAAAGGGAAGACTCAAAGATTCCTGGAAATTCCTGTCTAAGGCTTGCAAGAAGGAGTGAAGGATAATGGCAGGAAGGGCTTATGAAGGGAAGAATTATTAGGGTGCAGCAGGGCAAGTGGGGAGATTGGATATGTTGAGGCTGAGATGCTTGCAGTTTATCTTGGTGGAGATATGCAGTAGGTGTTTGAATACTTTTGTCTGTATTTCAATAAAGACATCTAAGCTGGATATGTGATTCTGTATCTATAATTATATAATTATAATTTTATATCTCTAAACCATAATATAATTTTACACCTGTAATTATACTGTAATTGGTAATTAAAGCCACCAGAGGCCTTCAACCTAACAATTGAGTCCCGCAATGTATAAAAAATTATATGAGCTCTCAGTGCACTAAAATGTCCTAAATGCAGACAAGTGTCAGGAAATTCAGAGAAAAGAAACACTAACATTGAGACCCCAAGAGAAGAAAACATATGATTTGGTTGACCCTGTGCTATTCCCAAATCCACTGCCTAATTGCATCCCACTCTCTCTTCACCACATATTCTAGAAAGAACTCTTTAATGCTGGTGCATAGTAAATAATGGCACTTTAAAAGTATTTTCTTGTCCTTGCAGCAAGGTTTTCAGTATAGGTATCCTTGACATTATCCAGATGTACTGACAACTGTTTCAAACTACTATTGCTTTAGGACAACATATAATAATCTTTCAAAGCAAGTCAAGCCCCTGACAAGATCATTTCTTGTATTACCCACAGGTGTGGAACAAAATTTCCTTTTCTGACAGTGAGTGAAAAAGTGTTTGTATCTGTCTATGTTCACAGAGTGTGCAGTTTTCATGTACATTTGTGTGTGGTGGAGGTGGAGTTTTTTTTTTTTTTAATTTTGTTCTATTTAACTTGTTGCTTCATCTACCTTGGGTGCCTTTATGCAAATTATTAAATATTCTTAGACCACTGAATGACAAATTATCATGGAATGTGAACTTTTAGAAAATATTTTTTCATCTGGTTTGATGTAAGAGAGTAAATTACCTACATCTTATGCAAGTGATGAGAAAAAGATGGGCAAAAAAATGCTCCAGAACAATTGATACCCATACTAAGAAATCTATGAAAAATGAAGACAACGTTGCTTTTAGAAAGAAGCCTCTACTTTTTCATACTGTTAGAAGGATGGAACATTCATTAAAATGAATATTACTCAGGTAAAAATAAAAGGTGCACAGTGGGCTGAAAGCTCTTGAGAAAATAACCATAAAAACTGATGGCGTGGTAAGATGGGTCAGCTTTTCTTTATTCCTTCAAGTGATCATTGTATTTAACACACCTAGGTTTAATCAACAATAAATGCAAAATTTTCATTTATTAGATCTTGGAAGGGGCGCATCTGGGGAGTCATAAGTAACAAGGCTATTCACGGCAGTTATGCAAGTAATAAAAATGAATCTCCTAGAGATATTTTTGTAAATATATTGTTTTATGTTAGAATTAATGCAGATGTAGATATGCCGGTGAGAAAGACAACTAACCTTGGAATTCAATCACCAGAGCTCACTCTCACTCCTGACAATGGCACAAATCCCTTGAGCAGAGTTTTAGCTTTCTAGTCCTTAAAAGAGAAGTAATACTCTTTATACTATTCCTCCTTAAAGTTGTTCTGAAAACTAAATAAGATGATGCACTACATTGAATGCAATAAATTCTTTGTAAAAATTTGAGCCATTACGATTAATTTGATGCTTAGAAGATGAGTGTTGGGGGTACACCCAGCCAAATATTGAACATATTCCTTTCTATAATAAAACTGGGCATGAGGCTTCTGGACTGAGAATGAAATAAGTTGCATGTGCATTTTGTCTTGCAACATGTGGAATGGCAGAATAAGTCACATTTCCTATGTCACATAAGTTAAATTGGTTCTGCCCCCCTCTTGCTTGGTAACTGGGAAATTTGACCTCAGACACTATTAGTGTTCTCTGCCCACTGCTCCCTCCCTATATAGGTTGCATAGGACCACTGCCTTGTTTTGCCCTAAGCCAGGCTCAGCAGATCTTGACTAAGCCCACACTGGCTTCATGGAGACACAGACACAGATGGAGTCCATGTGCTCCATTAGAATTGGGGCTGTCACTCCTCTGTGCCAGTTGTGGGGTTTTATCAAACTCCTTCTAGTTCTGCTTCCTGACTATGGCCACCCCTCACAGAGCATCAGAACTTTTAGAATCCACCACTCATCTCATGCCCCAAGTTCAGGGACAACCAGCTTCCCCTCCTGAATCAGGGTCACTTCTGCTGCTGCAACTCTAAGCAGGCATAGCAGCTCTAGAAAGCTCTGGATAGTGACTCTCAATGGGCCAGAAGCACAGAAACTCTCTCTTCCCACCATCCACCCTCCAAACCTCAGACTTTCGGAATCCAAACAAGGAAGGACTCAGGGATGGTGCTGCTCGATTCTTTCCCAGCAAAGCCCCGGATCGCCTGCCACCCCCACCCCACTACCAAAAACAGTTAAATAAACAAACAACACTAGTTATTTTTTTTCTTTTTAAGAGCTCACTGGGTTACATGCATACAGAGGTACACACATGAATATACATTAATGTATTACATAGTGACTATCTATTTCTCAATTTATTCCTCCTAACAGAACTGTAATTTTATTCAGGTGGCTATCATATTCAAGTGATTTATCATAAACATATTCTAGCCACTTATTCATTCACCATTCACTCATTTAGCAACCCCTTCCACAACCTTTACTGTGTTCCAGATATTATTTTTAAATATTAATTCAATAACTCACTCCCATTTGTAGGTGTTCTCCCCAAAATAATCTAAAAGGCAACCAAGTTCAGCCCATCTTCATTGCCAGTGGTTAGGTCTGGAGTGGAAACACAGCACTGTCTGGACCAATGAGGTGTAAAGAGAGGTTTGTCACAGGCTTCAGAGGATGTTCCCGCTGCTCCCCTGGGGGATGCCCAGGAGCAGCTCTTTGCATGCCCAGTTGTGAATGAGAATACCTGGAGCTTCAGGTCCTGTTAACTTCATACTCAGGGACCCAGCCCTGGGAGGAGCTGGACTGAGCACGAAGGACTGAAGAGCCTGGATCCTGATGACCCAACTCAGCAAGGGGACCCTTCAGCACCAAGGCCAGCGGCATCTCGACTCCAGTGTGTGACCCCAAGGGCTTCCTTCCTTCCTTACTGAGCAGTTATGTGTGGGTTCTGTCTTCTAGCCATTGGAGATACTGCCATGTGTCCTATAAGGCTGCAATATAAAAGAATCAAGTTGTTTCTAATTATGGGGACAATGTGAATTGATAAAGAAAAGCGCCCACAAGACTAAGTTTGGGAAGTTTACTCTAGGTGGGAGATCTGGTCCCAGTGAGTAGCTCGCCTTTTCATTATAGGCAAATTTGTTATTTCCCCTTCCTGTGATTTGGTCCTTCCTCAGCCTTCACATTCAGGTAGGTAAGAAAAATTATTCCACGGGACTTGGTGAATATGCAAATAAGTGGCAATACCTACACAAAATCAATTATAATTAAATTTATCATGTTTCCAGCTTGTTCTGATTTATTATAGCAAGGTAAGTTGTCGAACGACTTTATATTCATTCTGGAATAGAATTTGGGTCTCTAGTTCCTTTCCTTGAAGCACTATTAACAGCCAGCCAGTAGCTGTGATTTAAAATGCATTCATTCCATTTGGAAGCCAGCCAGAGGAGCTCCCTACAGAAGTAAAAGGAAAGGGAATAACTTGGCATTTTCATAGGCCTCTTTCAAATTGTACATTAGCAAAATTCCTAGGAAATATGTTTAAAATTCATCTTCCCAATTTGTATATTCTTGTCTGATCACATTTTCAAGGCACTTGTACAACTAATACACATCTTCCCAAAGTCACAGATGAAGTCTCTAAACTTTCAACAGTGCAAAAAGTCAAGCAACAATGGTCCTCAAAATGTATGGCTCTTACTGATTGGCAAGGACCGGGGCAAGTTAATTATCAACTTTGAGCCTCAGTTTTCTTTCTATTTCAAGATTCATGGGGATTCAATGAGATTACATTTATAACACCCAGTATCATGACTGTTTCACAGTAGGTGTGCAACTGCTATTTGTGTTTTCTCCTTTTCTATTCCCAAACTTCAAAAAATAATGTCTGTCCAGTCTAGTATTCAAGCTCCCCCTTAACTCGGCTTTAGTTTGAACTTTAGCCTCATCTTCAATTTTCCTCCCAATGAGGCCTCCTTTCTCTCTGGAGCCACCTCTGTGCCACCTTCCATCACTGTGCATTACCGCCCCCATCTGTGCCTCTGGCCTAGGTACTCTCCCTCCTGTACAGGCTTCATCCTCCTCCCAGAACAGCAGACCTCAGTAGCCCAGCTGGGAGCCTGTTTCTTGCAAAAGCTTTTCCCCCACAGCAGCATCTCTAGGGTGTGCTTTGTTGCTGGTGCTTTCTGAGTGTATCGTTCTTCTGCAGAGGCCATCTTGGCCCGCATCTGCTGTCCCCAGTGTGCCTCAACTCCGGACTGTGGTTTCCCACCTGCTGTGCTCTATGCTTCTTGTGGGCAGGGAGGTGCAGTATGAAGAAATAAATAATAAATAATTTATTTATTATAATAAATAAATAATAAACAATAAACAATAAATAAATAAATATTTGTGTCCACTTTGTGTGGACACAAACTTAGTCTTGTGGACTCTTTCCCACGGTGGCCACAGGAGCTTAGGGGCCCCTCTCTACCCCTTGATGTTTTCACTTCTTATCTATTCCCCAGTTGGAGACTGGACAAATTCATTTTCTCTCTCTCTCTTTACTTTATAATTGAGTGGGACAGTCTTTATTAAACATGACATAATTGAATAAGATACTGCCTTTCATAGTTTGAACCTGTATACTTATGAATCACAAAGTTAAATTCTATGATCAAAATTGATATAAACAGTTTCAGAAAAAAAATAGTCTCATTTTGAACATGAACTAGAGGAAGTGGATCTTGTTGTAAGTTCAGTGCTTGTGTGGGAGTGCTCAGCCTCGCACTGTGACTGGCCCAGCTGTGTAGCGTTGAGTTAAAGGAGATGGGCTGTGGATCTAGAACACCTGGGCTTAAAACGGAGCTCGGACACTAGTCACGTGGCATGGGCAAGTTCCTTAATTCACTTCAATAAGCCTCACACACTCATCCTTAAAATAAGATGATAATAGTACCCACCACACAAATTTGTCGTGTGTGAGAATCAAATGAGTGAATACAACTAAAGCTCTTAGAACTGCACCTTGCACATGGAGCCTGCTCATACCACCAGTCGCCTGCATTGTACAATAACAGGTGCCTTCTACTCAGGAGCCAGGCAGGCCTGACTTACCACACCCCTCAAACAGGGAAGAAGGATAGAAAAATTCGTAAGCCAGCCCCTCATGGCACAAGCAAAATCCAACAGTTGCTTACCATTGACAGCAAATAGGTTTCCAAAACAATAGAGATTGAAAACAGCACATTATAATTTTTATATTTCCTGTGACACAACCTAATTTCTTTCAGTTTATATTTTAATTAGTGACATGATTCCTTTGGTAAATTGAGAAACTTGTACCTACTTAAAAAGTAAATTGCTTACTCTTAATTTTAATTATATTATCTAATCTATACATTGTGCTTTTTTTTTATTTCAGCATATTATGGGGGTACAAATTTTAAGGTTTCAATAAATGCCCTTTCCCCCCCTACCCCCACAAGTCTGAGACATTGTGCTTTAATGGAAAAAAATATTAACCTGAACTCTAAATTCAGCATTAAAAATTACTAGTCACATGATCTTAGCCTTAGAATAAGTCATTCCCCTCCAAAGCCTCATTGTCTATTTAAAGCAGGGGTCCTCAAATTTTTAAACCGGGGGCCAGTTCACTGTCCCTTAGATCATTGGAGAGTGCGCATTGTGGGCCCTGGATGAGTCAGCTGCTAAGCAGGACAGGCAGCAGCGGCAAAAACCCCTGGAGGGCCGGATAAATGTGCTAGGCCGCCCGCACGTAGCCCGCGGGCTGTAGTTTGAGGGTGCCTGATTTAAAGCAACACAAATCAAACACCTTCCTTCGCTAATACCTGTATTGAGAGTTTGGATTGAAATAATTTATGGGAAATATGTGTGTTTAAACCACAATAGTAGCACAAAGGCTAATGTGTTTAAATTAAAATCTTCCTGGTGACAGATATTCAATGAGTCAACGCTCAAAGTTTACAGAAAGGGAGAGGTTGTTACTTTAGTCTGGTTATGATGTTGGCTTTGCAGAATTCACATTTAAATTAAACTGGATAGTAGGATAACATGTGGACTTTTTCTTCTGAGATCTTTAATCATTAATGAATCAATATTGATATGTGTGTTTGTGCGTAAGAACAAAACACACAGCCATATACATTCATGTCACTGCTCCCTAGCAAAACCATGGATAAAAATCATGTGTTTCAGCTATAAAACAGTTATTTAACAATTGTTTAGCAGGCAATAAGAAACTTGGTTGCTGGTCATTTTCTCTTCTTACTGGTCATGGATCAGAAGGATCAATATTGTGAAAATGACCATATTTCCCAAAGCAATCTACATATTCAATGCAATTCCTATTAAAACACCCATCATGTCCTTTTCCACATAATTAGAAAAAACAACCCTAAAATTCATATGGAACCAAAAAAGATACCAAATGGCCAGAGCAATCCTAAGCAAAAAGCGCAAATCTGGAGGTATCACATTACCTGACTTCAAATTATACTACAAGGATCTAATAACCAAAACAGCATGGTACTAGTATCAAAGTAGATACGTAGACCAAAGGAACAGAATTGAAAACCCATAAATAAAGCCAAATACCTAAAACCAACTGATCTTTGACAAAGCAGACAAAAACATACCCTGTGAGGGCTTCCTATCGCTCCAGACAGAAGTGCCTTCCTGGGATTAGCTAGGAGTGATAGAGACTTGGGAGCTGTTCAGTCTTTCCCCACCAGGGGCAGAAGAGAGTCCTCACAACGGCATTGTCATGTGGGGTTCTTGTTCCTCCTGTGAGGAAGAAATTGAGAGGAATAAGTGACTTTCCCAGAGCCACACAGAGAGGGTGCACAACTCATGGTTGGCTGGGTTCTGACTGTATCTTTCTCAAGACCCTGCATCTCCCTGGCAAAGGAGGGGACCAGCCCACCTCCTGGCACCCGGTCACCTGTGCGTAAGATGAAAGAGGAGGTGGGACAGCACGTCTGTGTAGCCGCAAAGCTTGTACTCCAGGGGGGTATCTCCTTCATTGGAATGTACAAAGGGGGTCTCCCTCTCTCCCTGTCAAGATTTTTAGCAGTCTCCTCTTCAGTAACTTGGAGCCACCAGAGGAATCAGAACCAGCTGGAGGGTGTACAGGCTCAGAATGACTTGACAGGTGGCCCACTGGAGGGGAAGGCTTTGATGAAACAGCCTCTCGGGCAAACCATTCACCTAGTAAAATACTGTCTCCTTCACCGTATGTCTTGCCTTAGTCTTTGCCAAACATTTCTTGGCCAGTTCAAAGGCACGCCTTTACTGCTGACGCTCTTTGTCACTGTTGGAAAGGAACAACAACAGCAACAAAAAATATTCACTCAGTGAATTTGAAACTATAGAAAATGGGACAGAAAGTTGGACAATTAAATGATATTCACATCAACGTTTATCATAGAACAGCTAAATTTATTCTGGATGTTGTAAGAGGACACTATTATGGGAAAATGTACTTTCTAATATAAATTATCTCCTACATAGCATGCATTTGTTGGCAGCGATGAGTCTTTCAAACCAAGAATATAATAATTTGTAACTTAGAAAAGTTACATTCTCATAACTGGGAAAAATAAACACTATACAGTTTGGATATTGTGGAATAGATGTTTGAATAGATTTTTGGAATATTGTGATTTCACACAGGTGACACCCAAAGCTTTATATAAATTCTGAACAAAATATATCAGATGTATGACATTGGAACATATATACTTAATTATTAGTCTAGGGTGTGCAAGGCCAGGTAATAGGTAGAACAAAGATATGTCCAGGGGGCAAAATTATGAAACAGAAAATATGAAACGCCTTCTGTAAAACACATGCAGAAATCATTCATACTGACTCCATGGAGACATAATCTTTGCATTTTCATGAAAATGAGGCAGGAATCATGCACAAAAATTGGGTTCTTAGCATGCAAGAAACAGTATGCTGGGGAATTTACCTGGGTGCCTCACTTAGTCTTTAGGATATCTCAAGGAAAGAAAGGCAGAGCTCAGCAACACGGAGCAGCAATGGGCTGTGGCTAAATGTGGTGGGTCAAAAATAGCCATGTTTTGATTGGCCAGTCATTCTCTGCCACCCAGGAAGAATTTTCTGTTTCTTGGTGGATATATATGTCAAAGAGTTTTGGTTATTCCAAGCAATCTGTAAATGTGTAGGGTGTGTGGATAATGAATACATAGAGAAAATGCTTTCATGTATAGGGGGAATTAAGTAGGATCAGATCATAAAACAAAGGGGAGGACTTTGTCTTCCGCAAAGCTTAGACCAAATCCTGAGCTTAGACCAAACGCATGGAGTTGTATCTTGCTCTTCTTCCATTGTACATTTAAATTGGTCAATGGTTAATTATAGCAGAATCTGAGGATTTTATTTAATTATTATTATTACTATTTTTGGTTTAGGTCAAACAGTATTCCTGCCTGTGGCAAATGGGGGTTGTTACAGGAGGTGGTTATATTACATGTAGTTCTTTGTATATGCACCTGAAGGGAACTCTAAAGGAACTCTATGGTACAGTTAGAATCATGAATGTATTTCCAAGTATTTTTTTAATGCTACAAATAATACAAGCTAGACAAAAAATAAAACTGAGCCATCATCTCACCTCCTCATCCATCTAGTTGTGATTTGGGATGCTCAGTTTTTTGTCTCTCACTTTCCTCATCAATAAAATGAGGGCAGTTGAATTATCATGTCCCTTTAAAGAAGAAGATCCCATGGCCCTGAAGTCTATAATGTTTGCCAAGGAGTTTTATAATACTGATACACAGAAAATGTCACAAAATCCAAGTCTCCTGCTTAGTAGATGGATTTTGTTTTCAATTAGGACTACAACATTCCCAAGAAAAGGACGTTGACCCACTTAGCCCTGAGTAAAGGCAGTCTGGCCTTGGCAGTAAAAATGAGAGGTCCTCAAAATGGGCCTGCGGACCACAGGGAGTGCTGGTGTCCCTTTCAGGCAAACACAAGGCCAAACCTGCCTTTATAAGAATTCTACAGCAGTATTTGCCTTTCTTGCTTTCATTGTCTCTTTAATGTAGAGCTGAGTTTTCCAGAGGCTGCACGAGATGATGTCATTATCACTCTGATAAGTAATAGAATATGTGTTTGTAGATTCATGTTTTCCAGAGTTTTCTAATGTAGTATGTTAAGTTTCAGAGACTAACTCGGTTGGATCTCAGTGTTCCTACTCTCTGGCACTGGCTATTTTCAGCTAAACCTATTCAATTTTCTTTAGCCTCATTGCTGTTCAACAAATAATTTTTTTCATATTTTTAAACCTGGAAATTCTCCTTAGTTATATTCAGAAAGACACAAAAAAGCAAGTACAATTTTTGGTCTTCTTTTGCAATATAGTTTTGGAAAGCATTTCTAAATTTTAATATTTTATTTATATTGTTATTTATGTTAGAATGTATTAATGTATTGTTCTAAAATACAGGTAATATGTTTGAATTGCATTTTACTTACATTTAAGGATTGGTCACTGGCTTCAGAGAAGTTGTAAATGTCGCTTCTGAATCCACGGCAGCACCACCTATGTCTACAGATGCTCGAAAAGATGAAGCTGGAAGCTGACATGTTAGAGAATTTACTGATTCATGACAGGGAGGACTCTACTCAAGAAAATGGTAAAACCATATAGAAGAAATTAAAATATGACAAAACTATTGTCATATTTGTTGGCTTTATAGATATTAATGATTTACTATATTTAATCTTATGCAGTAGAACATTTTGAATAATATTTTTAGTGCCAGGTAAGTTGCAGCATCATTTTGAAACCAATCATTCAAAGACTAAAGAAAAGGGAGTTGAGTGTGTGAGTGTGCTAAACAGAGATATAATGAGTTTTTGAAAATTCATAAGCTGTTTGTTGCAGACTTTCCCACCAGAAAGGAGGAGGCCAGGGCGGCATCTTGGAGGGTGAGTTATTGCTTTGTTTTGGGTGGAGGACCACACAAGACAGTTGAGGCATGAACTGCTGAATGCCTGGGTAAAAATGCAACATAAGAACCAGTAGCACTGTCCTACCCTACAGTAATTTGTTGCCTTAAAAATTTTTGCTGAAAACCCAAAGCCTCAGATTAATATCTCATCAGCAGAATTGCACTTTGCTGTGGAAATGGCTAAATCTATGCATGTGACAGGACTTGCTCATTGGCTTGCACTGGTCCAATGTGGGCACCAGATAGCCATGGAGAAATAATTTCTACTATGGGAGTACTGAATACAAAAGTCCAGTAGTGCCGACATAGTCAAAATATTGAATAACTGCTTTGGATCCACTGGCTTCATCCAGAACAACTGTGCTGACATTTTCATTGATCATGCAAAAGCAATGGGGACTCAGGAATGAAAGCCAGGACACAGCTCCATGCAGATAGTCATTGCATTGCTCCCCACCACGCACTTATATTCAACAAACCAAACAACAAAACTGTTATATTGAAGAATGCCCTTGATGAAGCATCAAAAATTATTAACATTATTAATCTTACTCCTTTAGTATTCATCCTTTTTTATTATTTATTTATTTTTTATTTCGGAGTATTACAGGGTTGTACAAACCCTTTGGTTACCTACATTGCCTTTGCACATTAAAAAGTATTTTATGCATTAAAATGAGAAATGCGGTAGTTATCTAAAGATAAATCGCTTGTGTGATTATTAGAGTTGCAAACTACACTCCCAATTTTTTCCATAGAACATCTTTTATATTTGAAAGATGCCAGACAGACAAACCGTGGTTATTCAAACATAGATCTGCCGGATATTCTCTTAAAAGTGAGTAAAGTGAGCCATTAGCATCAAGGGAAACAGCTGACAATATTTGTTTTCAGTGACAAAATCTGAGCTTTCAAGTGAAAATTAGAATTTTTGAAAACGTTGGTCTGCCACTATGAGCTTGACAGCTTCCTGATGCTTAAACACCATCTCTTACGACACTGGAGGTCATATGCACAAATGTGATTTGTGTGTGTTTTAACAGGGCATATATCAATAGATAGAACACATAAACAAAAGCACTTTTGGAAGATTCGTTTTCTTAAGGGGAAAAATGTGTCTGGAAACCAAAACACTGGAAGATGTGGGTAGTACATTGTTGCAGGCAAACAGAAACAGAAGAAGTGAAAAATAAATCCTGGTCCGGCTGATCAGAATAAAGATAATTTTCTTACTTAAATTAGGCTAAGGTTTTCACCAGCACTCAAGTGAGGAGGGACTAGAAATTAGCATCATCACCAGCAGTATTTTTCACATGGAGCCATTTTGGTATAAATATGATTGAACCGGCACATTGTAGACTCTGCCTGAGAAAACCAGTCCTCACCGTCTGATGTGGACCTAAGCTGGCCGAGGGGAAGCGGGGCTGACCAGGAATGTAGCAGCATGGCAGCTGGAAGCACTGATGCTGGGATAAGAGACACATCAGTGTGAGTCCTGGCTTTGCCGATGAGTAACCATTCTGAGATTTAGACAAGTCATGCCAACTGCCAGTTTGCTCGTCTTTAATGTTGGAATAACAGTACTTAATTCATAGGGGTCTTAGGGCAATGACTATGCATGCAGGGTCCTGACAAGAGAATCCCAAATAAAGTGAGGCTTAATAAACACTCTCTGCCTGCAGCATTTTGGTACCCGGAGTGAACAAAAACAAAAGCTGTATCTGAGAAGAGCAGTGGTTCTCAAAGCTGAAGGTGTTCGAGAATTCTCAGCAGGACTGTGCAGGCACAGTCTGGTCTCTGGTTCTTCTTCCAGCCTGAGACCCCACCATTGTATGAACAGACTTAGTAAATTCCTCTGCTTGGCTGTCCCCATTCCTGGGTTCATGCCCTTCCACACCCTGGTTCCAATTTAACTGGTTCCATCCATACATGTTGTTATATATGGAACACATTTTATGTATGTATGTATGTGTTCCATACATGACTACATTATCCATTCATCTGTCAATGGACACTTAAGTGGATTCCATATCTTGGCTCTTGTGAATGCTGTCATAATAAACATGGGGGAGCAGTCATCTCTTCAACATACTCATTTAATTTCCTCTGGATATATACTCAGAAGTGGGGCTGCTGGATCAACGATAGTTCTAATTTTTTGAGAAGCCCCCATGCTGTTTTCCATAATGACTATGCTAATTTACATTTGCACCAACAGTGTGCAAGGATTCCATTTTCTCTACATCTTTTATCTCTTGTCTTTTTCATAATAGCCATATTAACTGGTATGAGGAGATACCTCATTATAGGGGTTTGCGGAAATGGGAAGATGTACAAAGGGTACACATTGTAATCTTAAGATGAATGAGTTCTGAGGATATAATACACAGCATAGGTGATAATAGCTGTGTTAACTAGTTTGAATGTGGTCATCATTACACAGTGTATATACTGAATCATCACACTTGAATGTATTTAATTTTTACTTGTCAATTAAATATTTCAAATAAATAAATAAATAAGTCAATACCTAAATAAATCAATGGAGTTTGTTTCTCCTGTTAGTTCAGGAGAGGGCGCAGCACATGCCAATTTCCTCAGATAAGGGGCCACTGTGGCTGGACATTGTAGAGCAAAGTTGGGTATGGTCAGGAGTTGGGGGCAGGAAGACCGCAGGGCTCCAGTCATGCAGGGCCACAAGGGGCGTATGAGGGACTGTTTATTTTAACTCACAGGCAATGGAACCATGGAGGGCATTCAGCAGGTGAGTGGGAGGATCCAGAAACAGTGTAAGAAGGTCTCTCTGACTGCTCTGCATGGAGCACACAGGACAGGAGCAGAGAGAAACAGGTGGATCAGTGAGACAGCATCTGGGCCACTGGGTGTGAGGGATGAGGACAGCAATCCACGACTGGGATGAGGGGGAGGAAGGAGGACAGCATCTCAGTACTGGGATGTGAGGGAGGAAAACAGCATTCCAGCCACTTGGATATGTGGGCAGAAGACCGGAACTAGAGAGATAGAGGAAGTAGGTAGATTCAAGATATACCCTGCAGGTAAAATGGTCAAGTGTGGCTGCTTAAATGATCACAGACAGTGTAGCCACCTCCCTGTGTGGAGAGGGAGATGTTATAAGCTGCAGGAAATAACATGAATCATTTTCAATAAACACATTTGATAGCCTAATGGCTTTTGAAAATTATTTGCAAATATGATTTGAAATGTTTGGATTTGTCTCCGTTTTTCTCATGAAAAAAATAATAAAATTTGAGCATTTTTTCAAAAATAAATAAAAGCAAGGTATTGGGTAATGTTGAAAAATCTATTACTACTGCTTAACTCAATATTATCATTTCATTTTTCAAAATGCTGAATTTCCATCATAATTTCATCATGATCTTTATCATTATAAAGTTTTTTTATCATACTTCAGCAGAAATATCATATATTTTTATTTGCCACTTCTACTTTACTAAAGTTTACCTACCTATTCATTTTATAGAGGTATTTATATGTTAATACCTTCAATATATTAGGTATGCCATAATTATGTTACCCATACCTCCACTTACATTTTCATCCTATTTTATTTTTTTAAATTTGCTTTTATGTGATGGATAAGAAATGGCAGGGTTTTATAACTATTTTAAAAATATGCAGCATGAGTATTTTCTTGGCTAGAGCTGGAACCCATTCTATTAAGGGAAGTACCCCAATAATGGAAAAATAAGCACCATGTATACTCACCAGCAAATTGGTATTAACTGATCAACACCTAAGTGTACATATAGGAATAACATTTATCGGGTGTCAGGCAGGTGGGGGGGAGGGGTATATACATACACAATGAATGTGGTGCACACCAACAAGGTGATAGACTTGCTTGAAGTTCTGACTCCAGGGGGGAGGAAGAGCAAGGGCAATATATGTAACCTTAACATTTGTACCCCCACAATATGCTGGAAAAAATTTAAAAAAATATGCAGTATGATATTTCTATGTAACCTTGCTACAATAAAAATAGCATTTTGACTAGTTTGCCGAGGAAGGGAATGAAGAAAGAGAACTTTTCACTATAGATACATAAATAAAATCATAGAGAGTTTTACAATAAACCGGTCAGCCAGTAGCATCTGAAAGTATTGTCTTTGTGTTTCAGTCATCACCATATTTAAGCTTGCCCTCTCCTCTGCATCACCAACAAGCACGACATTATCTCTCTCTCCTCGGCTCTGCGTGTCCTCCTGGCACTGCCTTGTCGGGAGCTGGGCAGGGAGGGAGATGCACGCGGTCTCACCCAAGGTACTCAAGCCGTCTGCGATTCCTCGTCCTCTCAGTGATTTTCCCCCAGTAAATGTTTTCCTATACCCTTTGCTTTTCAACTTATCTAGTGATTGATTCCTTCTGTGCTGAATCTTTCATTCACCTAGGCACATATAAAATGCCTTACAGTTTGCTCCATGGCATCAATAACAGGTGCGTCTCTTTTGCTAGTACTGAGCATGCCGCCTATCAGCAATTTATAGGAAACACATTGATAGCAGCAGCAACAATAATAAAGATTTATATCAGCCCCATGTGCCTTAAGATCTTGAAGTGTGGCCAAAGCACTAAATAATTAAGAATCATCCAATGCCATGGAGATTGGTTATTTCCTACTTATTACAAATCTCACAAAGCCCCCTAAGGCGCAGGGGAAGGATGTTTTCCAATTCCTAAGAGCTTTAACCTATGGCTTTTTGGAACACCAAGCCCTTCCCCTTCTTTGGGGAAGAATAAACAGATTATAAATTATTTAACTTCTCTTATATGTTTTCAGATTGGTTAGATTTATAGAACCAACTGAACCTTAAGCCACCGTGTTTGGGGTCAGTGGTGTCAACTGTGTTTATCTTCCTTCTGAGCCCTTAAAATTAATGTCACTTCAAATATTGAGGGTAAAAATAGGACATGTTAAGTAGCTTTGGTTCTATAGATAATATAAAATTACCCAGGAAATAAATCTGATTTTGTTTCTTCTCATAGTTCTTTCTGTCCTCTCTGATATACGTGCAACACAATAATAATGAGACACCATAGGCAATTTGTCTTCTAATAGAGTCGTAAGTCTACCAAAGATACAAATTGAAGTTATAAACATCCTTTCTGTAATTCAAGAGAGTTTAATAAGCCTCATATCAATCCATCATTTTTATTTTTATCCACACACCAGTGCTGTGGGGAAGGTAGCGTAGTTATCGGTTGCTTTTCACAATGAGGAAGATCAGGCAGAAAAGTTGTGATCTCCTAAAGGTCTTGGAGCCTGGAAGCAGCAGAGTCAGATTCAAGCCACGGGGGCTGACTCCCAGTTCTGGTCTTTCAGCAGCCACATACATGAGCCCCCTTCCTCTCCCTACTGTGCACTGAGCCACAGCGCACCGAGGCAGGAGATTAACATAGATTCTTTCAGATTAAGGAGAGAAGGTACAGGAAAATCATTCATTTATTTGAAAAATATTTGTACCTAATTTCATTTATATGATGTCGTGTAGACTTGGCTGGGTTCTAACAGGTTATCAGTGGATTTTCGCTCTTCTGAACATGGTAGATTAGTTTGATGCAGTCCAATCTCCCACCAAGAGAAACTAGAAACACTAGAAAAAATAAGAGAATATATGGTTGAAGCTTCCGCGGAATTTCCAAAATAGTAGAAGCCAAAATTCCAGAGTAAGTACTGAGAAGTAAATTTGCCAATAAGCACCATTTTCCCCTCAAGCCACTTGTAGATTTAAAGGCCAGTTCCCAGTGTCTGAGAAGCCGATCAGGAAGCTGAAGCTGAGAGATGAAGAGGATGAGCGGAGCTTCCAGAGGTCTAATCCCAGTAGAGAGACCGAAAATGGACTTCAGATCCCAGCAAAGGACAGACATCCTATTAATTAACCCAGGAATTCAGTGGTAAACGTAAATGATTACAGTGTACATATATGAGCAAATATTAGGTTATTAAGTATGAAATTTCCGATTTCCTTAAGTACTAAGTTGATATTTCTGACATTTCACTTGAACACTTCTTGTTTTATTTCTATTGTGAAGGTACATCCTTAGTCTTGCAAATGCACATTTGGCTTGTGATTACTTTTTTTTTTTTTAATAGAGCAATTTTTGTGAAACCATGGATAAGTTAAAAATTTGTGTTATTTTTGTATATGAGTTCTGTCATGGAACCAATGCAGCACAGACTTCGAAATACTGAAGAAGTGTTTGGGAACACACTTCGTGGCTAATGAACACACAGTACGTCAATGGTTTGAGAAGTTCCAATCTGGTGATTTTAATCTTGAAACTGAGCCACATGGGCAACCTGAGACCAAGGCGAATGATGATGAAATGAAAGCTGTAGTGGAAGTGAATCCATTTTAACCTACATGTGAATTAGCAGTGAGGTTTGACATGACTATTCCAACAACATTGGACCATTTGAAACAAATTGGAAAGGTAAAGAAGCTGGATAGATGGGTTCCACATGAATTAAATGAGCGTCAGAAGAGAAATTGTCTCAAAGCTTGCCTTTCTTTGCTGTCACAACATAAATGCCAACAATTTCTACACTGTATTGTTATGTGTGCTGAAAAATGGATTCTTTTTGACAACAGCAAGCATTCAGAACAATGGTTGGATAAAGATGAAATGCCAAAACATAGTCAGTCCAAAACCAAATATCCATCATAAAAAGCTAATGGTGTCTGTTTGGTGGTCCAGTACTGATATTATCCACTACAGCTTCATGAAACTTGGTCAATCAATTACAGCAGATGTCTACGGCAACCGATTGGATGAAATGATGTGGATGCTTGCAGTTCAGCAGCCGAGACTGGTCAATAGAGACAGGCCAATCCTCTTGCAAGACAACACTAGACCACATGTCACACAAACAATGCTCAAAATACAGAGGCTGGACTTGGAAACTCTCTGTCATCCACCGTGTTCACCAGACCTTCCACCAACTGACTACCACTTCTCCCAGGTTTTGGGCCACTTCTTGCAAGGAAAAATATTCAATTCTTAACAAGCTGTTGAAAACACCTTTTGCAATTTCATTGCCACTCCCTCTATAGGCTTCTTTACTGCTGGTATAAGCAAGTTACCACTAAGACGACAATATTGTGTTGATAGTTTAGGCACATACATCGACTAATTATACTGCTTTTTGTTTGAGAGCAAAAAAAAAAAAAAACTTTTGATTCAAAATTAGGTATTTCATATTTAATGACCTAATGGAAATGGAATATAGCTCAACCTCTAATCTGTCAATCCCTGATCAGATTAAATTTATGATTGACTTCCGAGCCACAGACTCTGACTTTTCCAAAAGGCATCAGAATTTCTACCAGGCTGTAACTCTGCTGAACCAAACCTCTCTTCTGTCAAACTGAAGTTGGCACTCATTTTACTTGAGTGCTGGAGGAAAGAAGGGAGAAAGTGAACGGGAAACACTGGGATCTGTGTGGGATTGCACAAGTGTGAGCTTGTGCAGAGGAAACCCCCCACCTGAGTGGCCTAGAGCTGTGTTTATGAAACCCCTAAATTAGAATACATTTGGCATATGTTAAGAAAAAGTCTCAGAACTAAATGTATAAGTTAGAATAGTATCATTCACACTTATAACAATGTGATCATTACTCACTTATAAATTTACTCCCCCAGAACAATATGCAAGAAATGTATCTACTAGGTTAAATGAGTTCACTTAGCTCATTAGCAACTGTATTAAAAGATCAGAAACCAACAATTGAGATTATTTCTGGTAAAATGTAAAATAGTGAATATAAGGAAGTTCCAATACTTTGCATGAAACTATTATGAATAATACTTTTATAAAGTTAGTTGTTCCTTATTTTTTAAACATTCTCTCACTGTGATTTTTTAATATGAAATGATGTGGAATAAAAATAACTGCAAAGCTTTTTCTCCAAAGCAAAACTAGGGATTGAACAATATTATTGTTTGTTCTTTTGTTCAGTTTTTATTTCTCATGTATTTGTCTTATGAACCCCCTGGGCTTTAAGATATAATCAGTAGTCACAGAAGCCATATTATATTCAGAGGGGAGTTTCTATCTTCATCCAAAATCATTACTAATAATCTGAATTTTTTACAACAAAATTACAGTAAAGATGGCAGGTATGCAGGAGAAGATCTCTTTAGATTAAAATTGCATCCCAGAATGAAATTAGAATTTATTCCCTTCCAATTCAAGTCTCTAAAGTATAACCAATTCACTTGCCCATTCTCTGTGGATTGTAAGAGATATTTTTCATTCTCCCCAAATTCCACTTCAATGCCCTGGTTTCTACCACCTCTGGGTATTTAAGCATGACAGACTCTGTCTCAGAGGTTTTCACCAGTTGCAACACCCACTTTCGTTTGCATCCATAATGTCTTTCTTCCCTCTGGTCAGTTGGGAGCAGGCACTTGTGGCTGGAGCCCAGCTCCTCCCCAGGTGCCCTGGATCTCCCCCACCTGCCACCCCCTCATTTCTCAGCAGCCCTGACCCAGCCAGTGTCTTCTTGCTGCTCTCCACTCATGCTCACCCTCTTTGTCTACTCATCAGCATTTTAAAATGCTCAAGAATCTCCTGTCTTTAAGAAAAATAACTTTTCTAGTATCTTAGAAACAATTCCTCCAGTTATCCATATGTCTCTTATTTCCCATCAAAAACATCTGAAAACTCGCCTACATGTGTTCTCTCCAATTCCTCCTCACAACTCCCCAACTCATCCACCTCTTTTCTCCCAGCCTGCAGCTCAAACTGCCCCATGTAAGACAAAAGCGGCTTTCTGTAGCTGGACCCAAGGAATATTTTCACTCTCACCTTACCCTAGACTCCATCCTTTTTCCCCAAGGACACCATTCCACCCAGAGGTTGGGGCCAGAGACCAAGCAAGGGCTGCCTCTCAAATGGGACTAATATCACCTTCCTGCTCTACCTCCCACTCCTCATGGATTCATTGATGGGGTAAATATGAAGCAAATTTTTAATGCTTTTAAAATATTTTGACAATTATCTCTGAAAATCTGTGTTTGTTTTTCTGTTGTTGTTTTTGTAATTCTACTAGGGGTGTATAAAAGGCACCAGATTTAATAACACTGGAATGTTTTTGTTCTCTTTTGTCTTGGCCAGCTTGGTGACTGAGAAATGGGATTTTGTATTTTCAAATCTCAATAATGTGATGTTTTTTCAAGGTGGCCCTTGTTTATTTTGGGATTGCATTTTTGTCCTTGACTCATTTCCTTGTTATGTTAACTTCTTGTTGGTTTGTAAACAGTCTACAATTGATATGAATCTTTGAAAAAGTTTTGCTTACTAATGGAATATACCCGTTATACATTATTGTCAATATATATATATATACATAAACAAAATATCAAATATCACAATGTTGACATTGTGTATAATAAGCATTGTGCATGTATGTAAAAATGTTGAAACTTTCTCAATAAATGAAAAGATGTCCCTTTTATACATCTACACTTGTGAAAGATAAAATTTCTCCAGATCTTGGCTCCTGGGGCAACTTCATATGCTGTGGGGACCCATCATAGATTTTGATGGGTCTCATCAAAAGACTTATGTTGTCCATCACGGTATTTTGGATGACCACACCTGTAAAGTTGAGTGCACACACTTACGAACTATAGTGATATGCAGTGATACATTTTGGCTTTTGGACTGTTTCTTTATGGATTTGGTTTTCTGCTAATAACTGTCATACCTGTGTGCCTGTTGTTAGCATACCTGAGTGTTCATGCTTGCAAAAATACATGTGTTATGATCGCTTATTTTATTGTGTTAAAGAGGCCTATGAAGTGCTCTGTCCTGTTATGTTTCTCAAATAAATCCCCTTTTAAAAATGTAACTAAATATCTTTTTAATTTTTTTTTCAGAATTGTATTTTTGGGATTTTGATCTTTGAGGATTTCAACCTTCAGGATTATAGCATTTGGGACTATGTGTTTTGGAACTGTGACCAGCTCCCAGTGAAGATCACTTCCAGTTCCTTATGCACAAGCAGGCACTGTGGTTTGCTCCAAAGTCCCTTACCATGAACAGGAACACATTAGGGTTTCTTTTCCTCAAATAGTAAGTCCAAGGGTGAAGTCCAGCTGCTCAGCGACTCAGGATCTTCTGACTTTGTACCGCAGTGTGTGGCTTCTGGACTCAGGGTGACGGGACAGCTGCTGGTCCTCGTTCCACGCAAGCAAAAGCGCAAGTGAGGATAAGTTTTCTTCCCATGAGCTCCCTTTGGGCATGACCACCTCACTGTCAACAGTGCGCCTCAGGCCCTCCTGGGCTCACACCAGCAGGATGCTCAGTATTGTTAGCTGGGAATATGTTTTCCAACCCCAGAGAAAAGAGACTTGTGTTAATAAGAAAAAATGTAGAAATGAACATCAGGTAGGCAACATGCGGTGACTGCCACAGTGGGCTTACTTTCCTCAACTAAGTATAGAAAAATGGAGCTCATGCTGTTGCAAAATGTTTTATTGCCTGTGACCTGATTTTAAAAATACGAATACCATAGTATTCTTTGTATTCTTTGTTTCTATGGTAAATAATTCAGCAAATCTTCAGGCAGTATGAACTGCGTAAGAAATGCTACTTCTGTTCTTTAGACATTTTACACCAGCAACATTTCCAAACAATGTATTTCATTATTTTTGTTCAGAAACAATTTGTCTACTTCAACTCTTAATTTTCCTATTTTGCATGTCTTTCCTGTGAATGGGGTTTGGGTTTGTGATTCCAGGGTGTAAAATAAACCCCCACTTTCCAGTTCCACATTCTACCTCCTCACTCCTCACACAGGAATCTTAGAACAGAGGGAGGTATAAAGGAAACAGGAAGGTCAAGTGGTAAGAGATCATTCGTGTGTGCTTCACGAGGTTTTCAAACTGCAAAAATTGTTTAATTCATTTGAATACAGAAACCATTCTGATTAGTTCCTATTTGTAGCATGTACAGCACTCATAAAATATTCTTTTAATGATTTAAGATATGAAACATTTATAAAGATTTATATTTATATAGATCAGTTCATATTGATTTCTCATAAAGTCTGGTTACCTAGACCAAACTGAGAAGAAAATTTTATAATCATGGAGTTATTGTTAAAGATGATAATTGCCAAAATGGATCATTCAGGTAAAAAAATGGCCTCCATTTCATGCCTCAATTATTAATATTCACTGATCCATCTCGGTAATTTTCCTATAAGAAGGAAAAATAGAAAAAATCATTTAGGTTAGCTGCTCGACAATATATATAACTACTAAGAATGCTTGTTATTTCTAATTTGTTATAAATACAACATTCTTAAAGATTTTTTGATCATTTCTTCTTTGATTTCCCTAAAAAGAGAACAGGGAGAAAAATTTACTATTTTTCTTATAACAGCTCTTTTTTAAAATATAAACTCGAAGTCATAGTATGTAATAAAACATGTTGAAACTATTATATCATAGAAAATATGAGAAATTTCTCTCCTGATTTATGTGTAAAAGTGTGTTTGTGTGTTTGTGTGCATGAAATATGAAAGGTTAAAAGCATTCAGGCTGAATTTAAAGGAAATATGCATAGTCAGTGACTACTTTATATCTGTCTAGTTCTGTTTTAGCTTCCAACAAGTGTCTGTGGTCACATTTGGTTGTATTATATTGATGATAAGCACTGAAATGAGATGCAACGAAGAGAAAGTGAGCACATTTATTTCATATTTAAAAGGAGTACGACTCTGTGTTTCCAAATCATGACTTTAAAATCAGCTATGCAGACCACTGCAAGAACAGATTTTTTGAAGGCTGAATCATTTGTGTTTGTGTATTTGTGCACATTTTTTGGTCGTTGTTGTAGCTTCACTTCACCTGTTCCTCTTCTCCACAACAGGATGGCCCATGTGTACTGAAAAGACGGCTCTGCAGAGGAAACATGGACAGGTGATGCTTTCTGAATGTGGGTGAAAGGATTATTCCCCAGGTAGAAATCCAGCTCAAATTAGCTTAATGTAAAATGATAATTTAATTGTTCCCAGAGCAGAAACCTTCAGCCATGGCTGGATCAAGGGTCTGACACACAAGGTCAGGGGTACCTCTATCTCCCATCTCTCACCTCTGATGGTGAATCTTATGTGCTAACTAGTTTAGGCTATGTGTAGTACGCTGTTATGATTTTATTTTGCCTCAGTGTCTATTTTGAATACAAAATTAACTTTCTCATACCAGAAGTAAGGCTCAGTCATCCTTGACACAGTTTCCAGTGTTCCAACACACCCTGATGGCTTAAGCCAGTGGCCAGAGATAAGAACTTAGAGGCATCTCTCCCTGTGGTACTGGAACTTCAGTCTAGCTGGGGGCTCTTAAAACACTATGATATTCAGTTTGGGATCAAACACCACTTTAGATGTTGCTGTGAAAGTATTTTTATATGTGTTAATAAGATGTGATTAACATTTAAATCAGTGGACTTTCAGTAAAGCTGATTATACACCTCTCTCTCTCTCTCTCCATAAACGCACACACACACACACATTTATATATATATGTATAATTTTTTCACTTTCTCTTCCTTGTATCTCATTTTAGCAATCATTATCAATGTAAACTAAATTAGGATTCTCAGATAGATAGTTGATAGATACTCTCAGATCATTTTTGATTGTTTTGCCTCAAAAAAATAAACTGATTTCCAACCCATGAAAATAGATAGAATCTTTCTTTCTCACAACAGTCCTGATGCAATCAGGTCCGATCACGCCTCAACTGCTACAGAGATAGCCTGCAAGAAGCACTTTCTCTCCCACAGAGACCACTGGAAAGTCCTCTCCCTCTTTTATATTCCACTGTGAGCTTTCTCAGCAGGCCCCTTCATAGTCACTTTAAAATACAGCCAATTTATTCTGTCTTTAACATGCCCATTTAGAAACCCTGATAACTCTTGGGACTCACCATCCATGTTTCATGTTGACAATAAAATCACCTGTTTATATGCATATTCCATATTCCACACACCAATAGCCAGTCTTAATCTTCAGAAGGTAATTTAGTGGCATAAATTGCGAGCAAGCAAATTTACACATCTGGAAAGCGATATTGAGGTCTTCTATTCCTTTGCTAATTTTGCAAAATTATTTCCATCATGCTCCAGAACTTTAATTCGATAAAATGGGCTACCTCCCATCTTTCCCACACCTGTATTTAGGAGAAAAGAAAAAGCAAACCTGAAATTCCTGTTAATCGTCTCAAACATATCACCGTTTCTCACAGCATCTCTTTTTTTGACTAGACCTTCTTCCCCGGAACAGACGCCTGTCCATTAGTACTTAGCACCTCTCAAGTCCAAAAGCAAAAGCTGATTTCCAGTCCACACAGCAAAAGTTCACTTCTAACTTGCTCTGTGCCAGATTGTTAGGAACCAGTTAACTAAATTACCATTGTCAATTATCTACATTCAATTGGCGCTACTATTATTAGATCCAATGATTAAAATCACATGCAATGATTTGTTTTGTTTTCTCTTGTTGGAGGTCACTTTGACATGGGTGTAGACAACGTATTTCAGGGTGGAAATGGCCTCACTTAGAGCATCATCTGGAACATGCGTATCAGTGTTTCACTGCACGTGGCACTTGGGAATTTCAGTGCGCCCCAAGGGAACATCTAGCGATGGTGTGCCCAGAATTGTGGTAATAAAGATATACCTGTGAGGTCTCCAGAAATGAATTATCTTTGCAAAAGGAATCAATGAGATTACAAAAGATCAAAAGATCAATGATATTACAAAAGCATAGAAAAACATGCATTTTTAATAAGAGAAAAGTATGGCTAAAATGAAATTCTTCAGACAGTCTAGGCATAAATAGTCACATCTAACATATAAAAATAATGGAATAAATGATCAGATAATCAATTTGTACACACTTTCACAATCACGGGGGATTTGGGAAAATAAAATTACAGAGCTTTACAAGGAACCTATTAAAGATTCCAAACCTATTTCCTCCAGTGTACAATGACAAGCCTGAAAGATGAAGGGACATATCAGAGAACCCAGCCTGCTGTGAAAGTCACTGTCCATTCCTGCCGCTCTCACTCAGACAGACAGCCATTAGATGGCAAGTTAGAAAGTTTGGCTCTTGGGATCTTAGAGGAGAAACACAGATCCATTAGAAAGTTAACCAGCACTGCAAACCAATAAACTGGGAACATAAACCAGACATAATACCCATCAATGATTTACTAAGAAAATCAATAATGTGCAAAATGAAATGAATTTAAGAAAAGGCTGTCAATAATGACTGTAACAAAATCAGATAAAATAGAAAACAAAAATTGTTTTGTATTAATATGATTCTAATGGGACATCACCCCTGGAGCCTTGATTATTTAGTCACCTTCATTCATCTTTAATTTTATTCAATAATTCAATACTTTCATTTTTATTATTGTTGACAATATTGGGAGAATATTACTATATGACACTTCACATGCACCATTTCAGCTAACCCCAGCAATGATGATGTCACAACTTCTAATTTTACAGAGGAAGGACCTGAGGCATTGCAGCTGATGGGAAGTGTGTGACCCTCACACAGTGGGCGGTGGCGTGAGTGAGCCCAGTCGGATCATCTGACCCCAGAACCAAGCTCTGAGCAACTCCATGTCCCTGCTCCCAAACTCTCATCATTGTTACCTGGAATTTAAACCTTGAGAAGTATCTTGAAACCAAAGTTTCTTAATTGCAATTCTTCTAGAGACTTGACTTGCACAGATGTTGAAAATGCTCCATCCAAGAATGTCTTTATTTCAAAATATTTAAATCAACTTTTGTGTAGGAGGGGCATAAAATACATAACCCCCAGGCAGGCAGGTAACCTGAATGCGTGAGTTCCTTGAGTATAAGAAGATACAAAGTGGAGAGGCCTGTATCCAAACAACACACACACACACACACTCATTCAGGCATTGAAACTCTCTATTAGGACTCACAGTGCTAACCAGGGAAAGGCCTTCTGAAGTCCATATGGCACTGGTGGGCAGGGATTTATGACCCAAGTTCTAACGTTTGCAGTAAAATCCAGTCGGATAAGTGATCAGTTAAAATTTTGCTCGAAGCACAGTTAGGTAAAACTGTGTCTCTGGATTTTGACACACTCTGGTGAATGCTCTAAATAAGTACATTTGTCCATTGGCATTCTTTTGCAAAACTGAAAAGGAAAACTATGAGAATACAATATTAAGTGACAAAATTGAGTTATCATATTGAGCAGTAGCAGAATAAAAATTGGATCATATGAATATTCTAATGAAATGTATTTTTAATGCTGTTACTGTTATAGAATTTTATTTTCAGAGGTCAAGTTCTTGTCCTCAACCAATGTCTACAATCTGCGATTGTTTCAAAATAAAAACTTAAGGATGCCAAAATGTAATATCTAACCTATGCAAACTACTTGAACATTTGAATCTATTCTGCAGAATGTTTAATGAGAAAAGTTAAGGATTTGCACTTCTATAATTCATCTTTGTTTAAATTGCGAAACATTCTAGTTACAGTGATGAATCAAAGATGATTGGGAATAACTTTTAGCAGGGCTGGCAAACAAGAATATGCAGTGCAAATGTAGACCTGCAACTGGTAGTTATTGTGATCACCATGCTGCCATAACACTCATAATGTGTTCTACTCACTGGGAATTACTGTTTTGGAAGGAATTATTTTTAATTTGGATTTTATCTGCCTTTATTATCTATGCCTTATGCTAGCAAAACAGTACATGAATTCATGCAATTTCTACTGCAAATGGTAAAATGAGACATTAAAAGAAGTAAGGCTGCATTAAAAGATGTCCATGTGAAGACAGAGATACAGAGAAAATGCAACATGAAGGTGGAGAGTTGAAGCAATGTATCTACAAGCTAAGGAGCACTGAAGACTGCCAGCAAACAAAAATCAACTAGGAAGAAGTGAGGAAGGAGTCCCCTAACAGTTTTACAGGGAACAAGACCCTGCCAACACCTTGAGTTTAACCTTTTAGCCCCTAGAAAGAACTACAAAACAATAAATTTATGTTGTTTTAAGTCACCCAACTTGTGTTACTTTTTTAAGGTAGCCCTAGTACACTAATACAGTGAAAAACCAGAAATGAACTTAATCAGTATCATAATCATGCATTTCATTTGCTGAAGACATTGCCAGTTTACATTGATTATCCCGATGTAATTATTAATAGCATTCCTCAACTCTAAAATGTGGCCCAATTTGGATGAAAAGCATTAGAGGTTCATTCTGTATCTCGCTTCTAGCCACCTTCAAAACAGCTTTAATCCCAAGTATTCCTCTTCTTAGGTATGTGTGAGTTGGGGGCAGGAAGAGTTAAGAGGTAAAGTGAACAGCATCCTAGTATAAAGCAGTAATTTTTTAAAAATCTCTGAGATTAAAAAAAAAAAGAAATATAGACCATAGGTACTTATTTGAAGTGAAGGAAAACTGGTTGCTTCAATTCTTAGATTAATCAATCAGTTTATGAATGGCTAAGCTTTCAAATGACCCAGGAACAGAGAACAGAAGCCGAGAAAAAGGGAAGAAAACTGGGTGATGTCTCATTATTAAGAGCTTTCGTCTGAGAGCAGATCCAGTCAGGCCATACGAGGTGGCTGAAAATCAGACAGAAATGCAAGGTCTTGCAGTACTAAGAAATGCGAGGAGAGAGCTCGGGGTGATCCTGGCAGATGGAAAGTGAGGATGGCGACCCCAACATGGAGGAAGCCACAGTGGAGGACACCGAATGCTCCCCATAAACTCTGCCCACATCTCGGGCTGACTGTTCCACTATCCACATGCAGGACAAACTAAGCTAAGCTCAGCTAGTGCTAAAAGAGCAGGAGTCTTACTTAGCTGCTTCCCACTTCTAGGGTGATAGGGTAGAAATTTTGAGTGTAGTCAAATTAACTTCCTGTCCAAAAAGAAACCTCAACATTTTGAGAGAAATAGATAAGAATTCTTAATTTCTATGTTGTCTCAGTCATAAGATCCAGGACATAATTCAAACTTACAAAACATAGAAACCAGCAATGTGAACCCATACTCATGGAACAGACAATCAATGGAGATCGCGTTCCCTGCAGATTTCAGCAAAGAAAGTGGAAATGAGTGAACACTCCCAGCTAGAACCACGGGGCTCTCCAGCACGAGCACACACACGTGCGCTTTTCATTTCCACAGTCCACCGCTCAAGGGCCCGCACTCCAAGCCCTCGTCAGCTAACGTGTTACCCTGTATTATTAGGAGGAGGAACAAGGACTGCCTGACTGAGGAAGAGAAGGGAAAGCAGTTTCATTTTCCTAGTTAGGTGACTTTGTTTTAATTTTCTTGGGCTTGATGACACAGGACATTTAAGGGACCATTGGGGAACCACTTGTGAGCTATGATGATTCTGCTGCTCATTTACTAGACTTTGGAAGTGCTAAGCAGAGGAGGTGACTCCGTGTCTGCCAAAGATTGTGCATTGCCTCCATTTATCTCCAGGCTTTATTCCCTAGGTACTTCATTATACTGGTTGAAAATGGCTCTGAAGATCATCCAGTTTATCCCCATCTTCTAAGAATTAGTTCCAGGAGGCTCAACATATACACACAGTTAAACAGCTGCTTGGTGTCGATATTGCCCCATGTCTTGAGCCCCAGCACTGTGCTCTTTGCAGCCCTGCATCCTCCTACCAATCCATTGCATGCAATTTTTATCACATGTCCACTGGATGCCAAGAACTGTCCTAGGGAAGGGAGGGACATCAGTGAGCATGAGAGACAAGATCTCTGTCCTCAATCCATACTCGCCATTCTGTCTTGGAAGCTGTATGTGCCCTGGCTTGGAGTTTTAATCAACTGAGATATATATATATATA
>VSMD01078037.1:0-15003 GCA_008750895.1 Mirza zaza | reverse complement strand
CCTCCGCGCCCCGCCCCTCCGCGCCCCGCACCGCCCCTCCGCGCTCCGCACCGCCCCTCCGCGCCCCGCACCGCGCCCCGCCCCGCCCCTCCGCGCCCGCACCGCGCCCCGCCCCGCGGCCCTGGGGAAGGCAGCGGGCCGCAGAGGGGAAGCCGCAGGCGGTCTTCTGTGTGCTCCTGTTCCCGCAGATTTACGCGCTGGTCGTCCGTCCTCCGAGCGTGGCCCATGTGTCTGCGCGGTGAGGGCTGGGTTCCGGTCTCTCTGCCACTGACCTGCTGAGTGACCTTAGCAAGCCATTTACCGTCTCTGGTCTCACTTTCCCGGGTTTTCATGAAGGCAGTAATTCCCTCCACACATCCGACTGGCGCTTGCGTTTCTGAGCGCCTGAGCGCCAGCCAGGGTCTCGGGTGGGAGCAGGTGGGCATCCCCGCGCACAGGGTGGGGCAGGGAGGACATTCGCTGGGACGCATGTCTCCGCCTGAGTATCTAGAACATGCTAGAGTGACTGAAACAACGTTCACAGGTGGAAGTTCCCTGTCACCCAGATTCCTCGCCTAGGAGGCCACTGAGGCTGGGGAAGCAGGACACCTGGGTTTGGGAAGAAAATTGGCTTAATCCACCCCTCCCTTTTGGGCCCACATTCCTGAGCCCTTCGGTGGCAAGAATGAAGAAATTTAAGTGCAGTGAATAATTAATCCCTAAGAGCCATGAGAGGCCCAGGTGCCGGTGCAGCCCGCAGCAGGGACACCGCCCTGGTCCCCACTTCCCTCTCCCTGTCTCTCTGTGGGGCCAGCACCACCTCCTTAGGCCTGGAGACATGGGGAGGGCGCGGCACAGGCCCAGGACAGGGGACCACCCTCTGTTCTCCCCAGAGCCATGGCTGGGCCTGCCCGGGTCCCAAGGGCCCCACTGGGAGAACTGGAAAATCCAGCCGCCAGATGCCCTCCCGCCCCAAGCCGTGCCCAGGGTGGGGTGGAGAAAGCCGGTGGAGGAGAAGCCGGGCGCTTCGGTGTCTCCCATCCCAGAAGCCCGGTGGCCACGATGGGGTCCAGGCTGCCTCTCATCCTGCTCCTGACCCTCCTCTGCGGCTCGTGTGGAGCAGGTGGGGGCTGGAGGATGGGGTGGGGAGACGGAGGCACCCAGTCCTGAGCTTCTGAGGGGCTCTGGGGGGCGTTGTGGGGAAGAGCGACTGGGGACGGGCACAGGGTGCCTGCGCCCCAGGGACTCGGCCTTGTTGAGGTCCTAGGCCATGTTTTCGGATCCCCAGGGCCAGGCATGACTTTGCAACTGAAGCTGAAGGAGTCTTTTGTGGCAAATTTCTCCTATGAGTCCGGCTTCCTGGAATTGCTGAAAAAGGTAGTTCTTTGGGAGGGGAGAGGATGGGGCTGTGTGTTTGAGTCAGTTTGGGGCTCTCTGCTGGGGTCCGGCTGTCTCAAGGGTGGGGGTAAGGAGCTCTCTTACGCCCATGCTCCAACGCTTCGTCCCCAGTTCTGCCTCCTCCTCCATCTGCCCTCGGGGACCAAAGTCACCCTCCACCATGCGGGACCCCCACACCATGTCATCTGCAGCGCCTCAGAGCCATTGAAGACTGTGCCCCTGGTGGCCAGAGCCTTTGGCCCCTGGGGCGCAGGGGGCATGCCCTGACCCATCTTCCAGGGCACCCTCACCTGCGAGCGGCAATAAATACGTGTCCTGACTTCAGTGTCTTGACTCCAGGTGGGAGAGCACAGGGCCAGCAGGGAAAGGGAGTGGGATGCCCGTGTCTCCAACTCTCCCCTGCTGAGCACAGGGCTTCCAGGACGGACACCCTGCCCCTCGACACCCTCGACACAGCGTCAAAGGCCGAGAAGGAATCTGGGGAATTGTCTGGGGCCAACCCCATATGCACACACATGCGTGTGAACACCTGGGAGTAGGGGAAGCGACGTTTCCTGAATTGCTGCGTTGTCCTGCTCTCCCGTCTTCCCGCTGCAACACTCGCAGCAGCCTTGACGCAGCATCACAGTATCATTGTCCTATTTGACAGGTTAGGAAACTGAAGCTCAGAGAGGGCAGGTCGCTCGCCTGAGGTCCAGTAGCAGTGGAGAGGCCAGGCCCTAGAAGATGACTTGGTTTAAACGAGATTTCAATTGCACGTCCCTATGCTTACGCTTTGGGGATGGGGGACATGAGACAGGGATGTGTACAGAACATCTCGAGGACATGGTCCCCCTCACCTGGGATCCACATGGGCCAAGCAGGGTGGGAGGCAGAGAGGGTGCTCAGGTGAGAGGTGAGGGGTTCAGCCGGCGAGAGGGTGGCTGGCTGGGTGCAGGTGGCAGGGGGGAGAGGCTGGGTGCTAGCTGAGCTCATGCTGGCTGACCATGTGAGCATGAGGTCACACAGGCCGACAGCTGAGTACTGAGCACATTTCTTATCCTCTCAGAGCCTCAGTTTCTTCACCTGCAAAATGGGGACAGTGACAGTACCTGCACCATCAGATTGTTGGGAGGGTCGCATGGATAAGCCACCTAGGGACACACCACAGCCTGTCACACAGTGGGTGGGCAGGATGGTAGGGATTGCTGTTGAGGTGGAAACCGGGTCCCAATGCAGAATTGCTGGTCCCCGGGGGCCAAGGGTCCTCCTTACCCTGATGTTCCTGAGGCAGGCACTTGTGATCCCACCTCAAGGTTATCTTGGCTTCTCGAGAGCTCTCAGAACAAACTTGCAGCCCAGGTTTGACCACTGGGGAACTGGCACGATTGCTCTCTGCCTAGCGCACCACCCTCCCTCCGTCCTCACCATGAGACTGGAGACTGACTCCCGTGGAGGAAGGAGGAGCTGCGAGAGTTCAGTGTGGGGTGTCCCTGCAGACGAGGGGAGCATAGAAAGTGGGAGAGCGGAGGCTAGGCACTGGGGCTCACGCCTGTAATCCCAACACTCTGAGAGGCCCAGGTGGGGGCACTGCTTGAGGCCTGAAGTTCAAGACCAGCCTGAGCAACACAGCAAGACCCTATCTCTACCAAAATTTTTTAAATTAGCCAGGCATGGTGGCGCATGCCTATAGTCCCAGCTGCTTGGGAGGCTGAGACAGAAGAGTCACCTGGCCCAGGAGTTTGAGATTGCAGGGAGCTATGATGCCGCCACTGCACTCTAGCCTCGGTGACAGAGCAAGACCTTATCTCTAAAAAAGGAAAAAGAAAGAAAGTGGGGAGAGTGAAAACTAAACTTACAAAATTTTTCTACCTTCCTTTACAACCGTCCTGGGACAATTAGCCCTGAGAAGAGGTAGACGGGCCCCAAAGGAGGCCAGTAATTCATGACTTGCCCCTAGCTGGCATCAGGAGTCAGGTGACAGCTGACGCCTGTAGGTCAGCTGTGAGAACCCCCAAACAGGCTGGGGGTGGGGTACTGGATTTATGAATCCCCAAGGAGGAGCAGGCAGCTGACTGCTCAACTTGGTTCCTAGACCTCAGGGATCACCTAGACCCTGGGATCACCATGGTGTGATTTCCAGGTTCTTTTCTCAAAGAAGTGCCTCCCAAGTCTAAAGACAGAGCAGTACAGTGAAGAGAATGCTTTGGGGTTCACCAGACTGGGGGTGGCAGAGACTGTTAACTGGTCCCCTGCTAGGCATCCTCCTTTTGGATAGTTGGATAATCATATATATTTTAGCTGAGCACATGACTCCCAGCCTCTCTTGCAGCTAGGTGTGGCCATGTGATCCTGTCCAACAGGAAGCATGTAGAAAGGAAGTGTGTAACTCCCTGCTAATATCCTTGAAAGGAAAGGAGCTTCCATTTCAAAGGGAAAAAAACGAAGTACTCAAAACAGCCTGTGAGGTCCTAGACCAGTGCTCTCCAACAGAATTTTCTGTGGTGATGGAAATGTTTTATACCTGTGCTGATCAATGTGGTAGCCACTAGTCACCTGTGACCATCAACACTTGAAATGTGGCTAGTGTGACTGAAGAACTGAAGGCTTAATTATTTTAGTCAACTGGCTAGCATTTTCACAGCACAGCCCTAGAGGGTCCACCTTGTGGTGCCCCCCACCCCGGCTCCACCTCCCGCAGTCCTGCCCTCACACTGCCCCAGCACACTGGCCTCCGGGCTACTCTCTGAGCGCTCCAGGTGTGCTCCCGTCTGGGTTTTTCTCTGGTTCTTCCCTTTGTCTGGAACACCCTTCCCACACCAGGGCAGAGGCTCCTGCCAGCCTCTGCTGAGCCCCACCTATGTAGTGCCACCTGCCCCACCCCGCACGTACACCCGTGTCCCCCACCTCTTCTATCCTCCTTCCCCTGTTGCATTTACTGCCTTCAAACATAATAGAGTTTACTCATTTCCCTGTGTTGTTATTTCTGACTATGCCTGCCGGGATGAAAGTGCTGTGAGGGCAGAGGCAGAGATCTTTGTTTCACTCACTGATGAATCCAAGTGTCCAGAATAGGGTCCAGCACATAGTAGGTGCTCAAGACATACTTGTTGAACTGGGGAAAGAAAAGGAAACTGCCTACCCCCTTCTTTTCCTCCTCCCTCCAGGCGGGAATGCCACATGGTGGTGGGAACTGGAGCAGACCTTGGACCCAGAGTTGGAAAGTGTTATCAGAACGGCAGGAAATAAGATCACAGGAGGAGAGGGTGCCTGTTATCGCAGAGCGCAGCACTGCTTATGCCCAACAGAAGCAGCACCCACCTTATCTAAGCCATTACATTCGAAGTTTGGTTACAGCAGCCAAACCTGCACCTAATTTAGTGGGTTAAAACCCAGTGGAGACCTTGGTCAAGCACTTGCGTTCTCTGAGCATGTCTTCATCTCCACAGTGGAGCTAACGCCACCTCCTGCAGTTGCCGGCAGGACTAAATGGCCCGGCACACCCAGCGCCACGGAAAACGAGCCCAGGGCAGGCCCGCCGCGTGTAGCCCCCGGAGCTGCTGCACAGAACGTGCCTGGGGCGTGGGAAGGCCAGGCCCGAGTGCCACTGAGATGAGTGGTGCCAGGCGGGTCAGGCGCTGTACCTCTGTGAGTGACTCAGTCAGGGCTGGGCTGCGTCTCTGGCACCGGGGTCTCAGATACACGCCATCCCAGGACACCCTACCGCCCCTCGGGCCTGGGGGAATCCCTGCTTCGCACCTCTGGGGACAAGGCCAGGGAGCAGGGAGGTTCCCGTTTGGTGAGACATGGAGGGGAAGGGCCTGGAGAGCGCCCACTCTCGGTTGAGAAGCAGGTGGCCCCCAGGCACTGTGCCCTCCCCCACCCTTTTCTCGAAAGAAAGCTCGTCTTCCTCCAGGGAGGAAGCCCTCCTCTTTCCGCAGACCAAGCTCTCAGGGGACACCTGAGATGCCAGAAAGTCACCAGTAGGGGAAAGGGGGATAAATGGACCACAAGCAGACATGTTTGTGATTTTTAAAGTTTATCTGAATCTCCTCATTCCCAACTCGGCGGGACCGCACAGGAGGGAGGCTGGGCAGTTCCGTGAGTGTGTCAGGACCCCAGTCACTGAGACCAAGCCAGTCTGTTTCCTCGCGTACAAAACGAAGGTGGCGGGCCACGTGGCCTCTGACGTCCCACTGCCACCCAACAGCTAACCCATCTGTTGGTCCTCAGGGACACTCCGAGCCCCCAGGGCTGGAGACTCATCCATCAGCTGCCGGAGGTTCGAGGCCGCCCTGTCCAGTTTCAACAGCTCCAACTGGAGCGAAGACAGCTGGGCAAGGAGGGGAGGGGAGGACCCAGGTGTGAGGCCCACTGCCCCGACCCCCATTCCCCAAGTGAGCCTCCCCCGAGCCTCACCTTCTGCTGCCTCTGAGTCTCTGCCTCCCCTTCGGATGGGGTCCTGGTTATGAGGCCATCGAGCTGCTTCTGTAACTTGTGCCTTCGGGCGGCTAGCAGAGGCAGATGGGTCTGGGGGTCCACCAGGCCCTGGTAAGAACAGTGCGAAGGCTCTGACATCTGCAGCCTGCCCAAGGCCTCCACCCTCTCCATTCTAAGGCCCCTTCCCACTTAACAGAGCCCGGCCCTTCCCTTCCTCCCATCATTCTTTCCAACCCTCCCCTCCACTCCCCTTCCATCCCATTCCCTCTGGTCACCTGCAGCTCCATGTAGACCTGCACTGTGTCACTTAGTGGAGCCTGGGCCCAGCCAAAGGGAGCTGCTGCACCCGGGGGTAAGAGGCCCACGGCCCCACAGTGGCCCAGGGTGCCCAGGGGCTCAAGGAACGCCTCGAAGAGGTCCTGCTCCCCAGGCTCAGAGCTCTGCAGCAGCACTAGAGAGGTGAGGGAAACCGTCAGGTCAAGGCCTCTGCCTCCCTTCCTGTCCAGCACCTGCTGATGGGGATCTGCCCTCCAGGCCCCCTTTTCCCCACCAGCCACAGCTCCCCGCAGGGACCCAGGAGCCCAGACATGCCTCACCTCGGGGCCGGGCCTTGGTGAGCTGGTACGTGGCTCGGAGGGCCCTCAGTGCCTGCGCGGCATCCTGGACCCGGGAGAAGCGCCGCTCCAGCTCGGGCTGGCGCCAGTGTTCCTGGCAACAGGGCATCCAGAGTTGGCAAAGGGGGTCCCGGGAGACTCAGTGCCAACCCTCCTGGCTCTGTCCCCGACCCAGCCACCCCATCTCCTCAGGCAACAGGATCTGCTTCAATAGCACACACAAAATCCACCAGCCCAAACATGGCAGAGAGTCAAGAGTCATTTAAGAGGTTTTAGATGATCAGTGCTCTGACTGAAGATGACAGTTACAGATAAGTTAAAATTTTAAATGTATCATTCAAACTTCACAAACCAAATAAGCATAAAAGAAATTTAAACAGTTGAACTTTATTTATTTTTTGAGACAGAGTCTCACTCTGTTGCCCAGGCTAGAGTGCCGTGGCGCCAGCCTAGCTCACAGCAACCTCGAACTCCTGGGCTCAAGCAATCCTCCTGCCTCAGCCTCTCGAGTAGCTGGGACTACAGGCGTGCGCCACCATGCCCGGCTAATTTTTCTATATATTTTTAGTTGGCCAATTAATTTCTTTCTATTTTTAGTAGAGACGAGGTCTTGCTCTTGCTTAGGCTGGTTTCGAACTCCTGAGTTTGAGCAATCCACCCACCTTGGCCTCCCAGAGTGCTAGGATTACAGGCGTGAGCCACCGCGCCCGGTCTAAACAGTTGAACTTTAAAATGATTTTTTGCAGCATTTATCCTTCTGAAGTTATCAAAGCTGCACTGAGATTTTTGGGACACCCTGTTTTTAACTCATCTCATCCTTATCACAACTATGACAGGCAATATTATTGCTCCCCTTTTAAAGATGGGGGAAACTGAGGCACCATCCCACAGCTGGTCTTGGTCTAGCAACAGCGTCCTATGCTAATACTGTCCCAGAGGCCCCAGGGCCATGCCAGCAACGCTGCGGGAAACCATCCATCCTCCCCTAGGCTCTGCAGTGAAGTACAAACTGCAGCGGCAGAGGACCCACATCAGCAAACCTCGCCCGTCCCACTCCAAGGTGCCATGTACCTACGACTCACCAAGCTTCCCACACTGGGGTAGGGGGCAACCGAGACGCTGGGGGTGGGGGAACAGCCAGCCCTGGGGGGCAGCCTCTGCCAGAGCTCTTCAGCCAGGAAGGGCATCAGCGGGGCGAGGAGGCGGAGGCCGAGGTCGGCGCAGAGAAACAGGACCTGAGGGGGTCCCGGGGCGCGGGGCGCGTGCCGCAGCTGGGGCTTCACAGCCTCCTGTGCAGGAAGCCACCAGGTCAGAAGATGGGCCCACGGCCACACCCATCCCCCACAGCTTCTGCACCCCCGCGGGCGGAGGGTGCTGTGTGTCCTGGGAGGGAGGGGCGGGCAGAAGCACTCAGCGCCTCTGCCGCCATCGCTGCCCCAGGACACACCCTGGAGAGTGTGAGGAGGGGAGTCCAGGGTGGTGGTGGGCAAGAATAAGATTTCCAGGGAGAAGTATAGTTTGGAAAAAAAAATCATTGAGTTTTTTTACTTATCAAAAGGGGTCAGAGGTTTTTAATAAGGGTGAGCTATGGCCAGAGCCAGCGGCAGCAGCATCACCTGGAACACGCGTGGATATTCGAGACACCCACCCCAGCCTGCCGATGGAGCCACTCTGGGGTGGCCGGACGTTCCGTGGCCAACAAGGCCCCAGGTGCATCCGACGTGGGAGCCCTCGTGAGACGCCCTGGTCTGAAGGCCGCTGCTCGCTCCCTCCCAGGCCTTCAGACTGCTCTGCCAGACTGTTTTCTAGAAGTCTCCCAGCTCCTCCCCTCTCCCCATGTGACAGGCAGGCAACAGTGCCTGGCTGTGCTGCAGAGCCCAGTCCCCGGGAAGAGGAGAATCAGACCTCCCTGTCTCTCCTTCCTGTCCTAGCTGGGAGGATGATAGGATCTTAATAAACTTCAGAGCTCTCTGCCGCGGAACCTGACTTCCCGAGGACCCTGAGCAGGCCTGCAGCAGCGGGAATTCCTCGCCCCACCCCAGCCACGCTCACCAGGTAAACGTCACAGAGGTTGTGCAGCCAGAAGTGGTGCAGGGCGTGGGTGACGAGCGACAGCTCCCGGGCGAGGAAGCCCCGCTCGCACTCCCGGGCAGCGAGGGCAAGGCGGCTCAGGATCCAGGCGTCCATGGGTGAGGAGGGAGACAGCTGCGGACAGAGGGGGCCTAAGGACTGGGATGGCTCGTCCCCCACTGCCCTGCCTCCTTTCCTTCCAGATGCCACCTGCCTCCCCCCGACTCCCCCACCACCCCTGCTCGCTCTCTTGCCTCCTCTGCCGGCTGAGGCACGAACTGCTCCCCTAGGGCACCGAGGATAAAGCGCAGGGCGTTCCAGATCTTGTTGCAGAAATGTCGGCAGCTCTGAACCTCAGAGACAGACAGGCGCAAGTCGCCCCCTGGAGGGAGAGGACCGAGAGAGTCTGCACCTGTGCGGACAGAACAGTTAGTCCTGATCCTGCACCACTGCCCTCGGCTCACCCAGTGCCGCCCGCCCAGGCTTACCCAGGACTCCGTGGGAGCAGAGTGTGAATCTCAGGGCATCTGTCCCGCACTCAGGGATTCCATGAGGAAAGTCCTTTGTCTGCAACCAGAAGGGTGGCAGGAGCCTGTGAGGCTACAGGGCTGGAGCCTGGGTTGCAGAGGAAACCAGTGGCGGAGAGCTGGAGCTGGAGCGGCAGGCAGACGCTGGAGACTCACCTGTGCGGCAGCTGCAATGGCCAGCTCTGCGGGGTCCAAGTTCCCACTTCTCAGCTTTTCCTGCAGCACCTGGGGATGGGGAGAATAGCTGGACAAGGCTGAAGGCCCCGCCTCTGCAGTGGTCACACCGCTGGCCTCACACCTCTCCCCAGCCTCCCTTCCTCTCTCCCACAGCCTGCCTGGGGGCCGCGCTCCATCCTCACCTGCAGCCCCACCCCACAGATGATGTCCCGTGGGTCCAGCACATTCCCCAGGGACTTGCTCATCTTCCGACCCTGCCTGTCCCGAACCATGGGATGAAGAAGCACCTGGGGGCGTGGAGGGGGTCAGCAGAGGGGACTTCGAGAGCCTTTCCTTGGAGAGTCCCTTGGGACCTCTGGCCTGCACACTTTAGGGGCCAGGGTGGGAAACAAATCGGAAACAAAGCATCGGGAACATGGAAAGTGCCAGATTAGGGGTTGGAAGGGCTGTTACCTTGCTGAAGGGGAGCTGTCCTGTGAGCTGAGTGCCCAGCATGACCATGCGGCCCACCCAAAACAGCAGGAGGTCACTGCCCGTTTCCAAAAGTGACAGGGGGTAGAAACGAGCGAGGTCTGGAGTCTGGGGGAGAGGAGTGCTAAGAGGCCCGAGTCCCTGTGGGGGCCCAGCCACCTCTTCATCATTCCCACCTTCACTCTCACCCGCTCAACCAGCCTCACCTCTCCGGGCCACCCCAGGGCAGAAAAGGGGAACAGGGCCGAAGAGAACCATGTGTCCAAGACATCAGGGTCTGGGAAACAGAAAAGGAAGGGGGACAGCTGGGACCTCAGCTTCTAGGACCTCAGACCTTCGCTGCCCACCCTTCTAGCTAACCCTCAGCCCCAGAGAACAGGGGTCTTGCCTATGGCTCCATCCCCAGCTCTCCCAGCCCTACTTTCTGTACCCAGTGTCTGCTCCCCTCTAAGGCCCAGGCACCTGGCCCAGCCCTCCCTTCCCCAGCCTGTCCTGCCTCCCCCACTTCCCTCCCCGGCTCAGGGCTCACCCCTCTCCAGGACCAGCTCTGCCCCTGGTCTCCCTGTCAGTTCTGCTGCGACCTCTCTGGCCTCGGCCTCTGACCGCCCGACCACCCAACAGTCCTCCCTGTCACCCTGCAAAGTAAGGGCGGGGAAGAGTAAGGAAGAACAGTTGACGAGTGTAAAGCGTCACCAACCGTTCACAATCTCTCACGTGGTCTTACGGTGGCCAGCCCCACCAGGAAAGAGCCAAAGAAGCGCGGCTCAGGGAGCCTTGAATGCAGCGGAGTCTATGTGACTGAGCCCACGAAGCACACTGACGAGCAGGAGCTGGGACAGCCCTTGGAGTCCTCTGACTCCTGGCTGAGGCTCTCTGCACACCCAGCCCTCCCGGCAGCTGCCTCCTACCCACCTGCACGTGCTCCTCTACGACCAGGTAGGCTGGGATCTGATGGCCCCACCAAAGCTGCCGCGAGACACACCAGTCCCTGCCGAGAGGACATCCCTGATGTCTTAGCATGACCAGTGAAACCCCCGCCAGGTCCATGAGAGCTCCCGTGTGCTTACCCGATGTGGGCAAACCAGTGCTGCCAGCTCTTCTGGTGGAAGGCCGGGCTGAGCTCCAGGGCCCCCGACTCCACGGCCTGGAGGGAACAGGGCCTCAGACAGTGCTTCCCTTCCGGCACGTATGTGCCCCCGGGATGGGACGAGTGGCCTCTAAGGTAGTTTTAAACCTCAGAAAGGACCTCTCAAGCCTCCTCTGAAGATTCTGGGCTTGAGTGAGGGCATGAGCCAGCCCTCTCTGGGCCACCTTGCCTCTGTGCCACACGTCCTTACCGTCACCACAGCTGGAGAGATCTTTGGGGCGGGAGGCCCTGCACGCCACTGTTCTCCGTCCCGTTCCCCTCAGCCCCTGCCTTCCTCATGCTGCAGCTCACCTGGGCAGCCCGCTCGCCCATCTCCTGGCAGCGGACAAACCACTGGCTCTTCAGCAGGTATTCCACCACGTCCCCGGAACGGCTGAAAGGGACACAGGGTATGTCAATTGCTCCGCAGGACCTGTGCCTTCTCCCAGGGACACGGGGTCCTACTCCGTGCCAGGCCCTCAGTACTGAGGACACAGCAGTGAATAAAACTGACACAGAGCTTGTTTTCTAGCAGAAGGGTGCGGAGCCCATCCTGTTGTCACTTTTTTTTCCCCCTTTTTCACTCCAACTTAACCCTTGTAAACTGTTGTCACTCTTAAGCTCCATTCACTCCCTTTTGGGGGTGGCCTCCAGTGAAGGAGTTAAAATGAGGTCACCTGCAGATGGGCAGGACCATGGGGTGGTTCTGGAGGCCCCGGAACAGGCCCTGCTCCCTCAGCGCAGACATTATCTTTTCCCGGGCTACGAATCTGTGAAGGCCCTAGAGAAAAAGTGGCAGCAGTAAAGATTACTGAAAAAACTGAGAAATTACTGAAATTACTGAGAAAACGAAGTGGGAGAGAAGACGAAGGGCAGAGGGTGGCCCGAAATGGTGGGGTAACACAGGCCCACAGGGGACCACCTGCAGCCAGTCCCCGCACAGGGAGGTCATGGTCCCATCCTCCGCAATGACGTTCAGGGGACTCAAGCCGTGTCGGGCCCCCATCTCAGCATCGGCAGGACTGTGCGCTGGAGTCACCTTCACTGCCCCTGGGAGAGACAACTGTGGTGACCATTGAACCTGACCTTGGACTTTGCCTTTCCAGATGTAGCATTACTGCCCACACCTCCCCGTCCCACCGTCCCCTCTGTGCCTCCCTCCGCTCCCCACTGCCTGTTCGGACTACCCTGTATGAGCACTTGCCTCCCCTCCCCCCAGAACCCCCACTTCCTCTCCCTCCCTGACCCTCACCTGTGCCCACATGTGGCTCAACAGTGGAGTCTGTGATAAGGGGCAGAAGCTGCCCCGTCAAGGGGTGACGAAGCTGTCGCCCATGCAGATGCTGAAGGAAGGAGAGGATCAGAGAGAGGCATGTGTGGGTCGGAAAAGTCAGGGCTGGCATGTGAGAGCCCCGGAACAAGAGGGTGGAAACCAAGAGGCAAACGGCTGCTGGAAGGCAGCAAACTTTTTCTGAAGGGGCCAGAGTGTAAACATTTTAGGCTTTTGGGCATAGAGGCAAAGTCCATCTGCACACAACTGCTCCACTCTGCCACCAGCACATCAACAGCAGCCACAGGCAGTACGGAAGTGAATGTGCGTGGCTCATACCCAAGTAAGCAACAGGCTGGATTTAGTCCCTGGGCCAGTATATCAACATCTGAGCTGACAAAAATGTGTAGCATCAAGAAAAGGGAGTAAAATCAGAGCCACAGCAGAGCTGGGGTGAGAAAAGTAGCCTTAGGAAAAGGAAGAAGCAGGAGAGAAAGAGCTATCATCTTAAAAGGCAGGGAAGAGAAGGCCGTCAGGCGGGAGGGCCAGGATGCGGGGTGCGCTGCCCATTACTGTGTAGCGGGAGTCATCCGGATGAACAGCCACAGCCACGTCTCCAGGTAGCGTCTCCGGCCTCGTGGTTCCCACCACGACCTCTGCATCTGAAGACGAACAGGCGAGCACTTCTATTAATAGTTCGTCACAGCCTTCACCACTTACTCCTACAGCTAAAGGCTGTAGAACTGGAAAGCAGGAGGGGCAGGGGCAGCCAAGCTGGAACAGTCCCCCCGAAGTAACTTGAGAAGATCAGAAGCATTTATAGGAGCCCAGGGTTTCCCACAAGCTGGTGACCAGAGGTGTGAGAGGCTGTTTGGTGTTAAGTAATAACATTACTTAGGATTATTATCCCCTTGATAACATGCATGGGGAAATGGAGAAGCATTAATAAAACAACTGGAGTCCTTGCTGGGTGTGCGGAAGACACTGGGGAGTCTCACAGTCCTAGTCACAAATGCTGTGCATTCCTCAGGGCTAGCACCAGGCTCTCCTACCAGAAGCTTCCTCTTCCATTTCATCTATCTTCCCCTTCTCTGTATTCTTTGGAACGCTTACTGAACAAAGCACACTTTAGAACTGATCTTTTGTCTCTTTCCTGGGTTAGAGCAGACTTCTGCAGCAGTACACCAGGCTCCTGAAGGGCAGTGACCACATCCCCGGAATAGCCAGGTAACTGCCACACCATGCAAACACTACCGAGGTTCACAGGGAACACAGACTGATGGCTTCCTAGGAGCCCAATGTGGGCTTGAGAAAACAGGGGAAACAGAGGTAAGCAGGCACCCCTTCAGAGGACTACTCTCACCAGGCTCTCCATCCACAGGGAAGGCAACAGAAACCAGGAGGCCGAAACACACAGAGATGGGGCAGCCGGGCAGTCGAAGCTCCGTGCGGCCAGGCAGGGGCCGGCTCTCCACCTGGAGGTACGGAGGAAGCTGGGTCAGAGAGTAACCCTTCTGCAAAGCTCACACCCAAGCTTTCTGCAGCCACTCACCCTCCAGCCCAGCCTCCCTACAATCCATCTGAAAGCCATTTGGAGAGTTCAGAAGCCACCTCCCTCCCCTAACCCAATGTTTGTGCAGTCACAGTGCTAGTAAGTATCACCGAGCACTCCAGACTGGGCCAGGCATTGTGCTGAGCACCTACATGAATTCTCCTTTAATTTTCACAACACCCCCATGACACGGGCATTCCATCACCTTTAATTTACAGATTGCGGGGCTGAGGCTTAAAGGGGCTAAACTGCCTGCTAAAAGTCACCCAGCTGTCAGAGGTGAGTCTCAGATTTAAATCCAGACACTCTGGCCCCAGAGTCTGAGCTCTTAACCACTTAACCACCCTACCTCAGAGCTCTCCCAAACCTGCTTCTCCTTCTGTGCCTCACCTCAATGTCTGAGATGGCTGATCTTAAAGCACATGACCAGTTGACAAGCTGACGGTTCCGGTACAACAACCCCGCCTCGTAGAGCCGCACAAAAGCTTCAGTCACGGCCGCTGAGGAGCCCTAGAATGACCTGAGTGTCCACATCTAACAGCTGCTTCTCAGCCTCTCAGGGACCCAAACATTCCCACCTCACTGCCCCAACATACCAAACAACCCCTGCCTGGCACAGATCTCCAAACACAGCCCCCCAACACCCACAGGGACCAAGGCACAGAATGCTCACAGCATCCATGGTGAAACACTCTCGGTCCCAGTCCAGGGAGGCACCCAGAGCTCGCAGCTGCTCACAGATCTCTCCACCTTTCCTGTGTCCACAGAGATCGTTTTCAGCAAACACATCCCAAGCACCTCCCATATACCAGGCCCAGTAACGCCCCCAGCAATGTCAGGTGCTGGAGGAAAATGAAAAGTGAGTATGCCATCGATCTAGCCTCTAGAAGCTAATGAAGACAGACTCACAAACTTGGTAAGGGGCTTTCTATGGCATTAAAAGAGTCATAAAGTTCTATAGGAAGAGAGGAAGAGCAGCTGAATTGTGGGAAATCCTAAGAAGTTTCACAGAAAAGATGGCATGTGGTAACAGACCTGGAAGAATGAGAGTAATTTCATGGGAATTAGAAGTTGGGGGCCGGGCACGGTGGCTCACGCCTGTAATCCTAGCTCGCTGGGAGGCCGAGGTGGGCGGATCATTTGAGCTCAGGAGTTCGAGACCAGCCTGAGCAAGAGCGAGACCCCATCTCTACTATAAATAGAAAGAAATTAATTGGCCAACTAATATATATAGAAAAAAAATTAGCCGGGCATGGTGGCACATGCCTGTAGTCCCAGCTACTTGGGAGGCTGAGGCAGCAGGATTGCTTGAGCCCAGGAGTTTGAGGTTGCTGTGAGCTAGGCTGACGCCATGGCACTCACTCTAGCCTGGGCAACAAAGTGAGACTCTGTCTCAAAAA
>VSMD01078036.1:0-44126 GCA_008750895.1 Mirza zaza | reverse complement strand
AAACTTTCCTCTCAGAACTGCTTTAGCTGTGTCCCAGAGGATTTGATAACTTGTCTCTCCATTGTCATTTTCTTCATAGAATTTTTTTATTTCCATCTTGATTTCTTCATTTATGAAATAATCATTTAGTAGGAGGTTGTTTAATTTCCATGTTTTTGTGTAGAAATGTGAGTTGCTGTTACGGTTGATTTCTACTTTTATTCCACTGTGATCTGAGAAGATACATGGTATGATTTCTAATTTTTTTTAATATCTTGATGTTTACTTTGTGTCCTAGGATATAGTCATTCTTAGAGAATGTCCCTTGTGGTGATGAGAAGAACGTATATTCAGTGGATTTGGGGTAGAATGTTCTGTAAATGTCAGTCAGACCCAATTGTTCTAGAGTTTTGTTTAAGTCCATTATTTCTTTATTAATTTTCTGTTTGGAGGATCTGTCTTGTGCCGTCAGTGGGGTGTTGAAATCTCCGGTGATTATGGAGTTGCTATTAATCCATTTGCTTAGCTCCTGTGAGGTTTGCTTTATGAATCTGGGTGCACCTAAGTTGGGTGCATATATATTTAAAATTGTAATCTCTTCTTGTTGAACTGTGCCCTTCACCATTATATAGTGACCTTCTTTGTCTTTCACTACTTTTGTTTGTTTAAAAACTAAATCGTCTGAAATAGAATTGCCATGCCAGCCTACTTTTGGCTTCCACTTGCTTGGAATACTGATCTCCACCCTTTTATTTTTAGTCTATATGCATCCTTGCAGGTTAGATGTGTTTCCTGAAGACAGCATATACTTGGCCTGTATTTTCTTATCCATTCAGCCAGCCTATGTCTCTTGAGTGGAGAGTTTAAGCCATTCACATTTATTGAGACAACTGATAGGTGAGGTAGATTACTGTTCATTCTGTTGGGTTGGATGTTGTTGCTATGATTTCCGTCTTGAGCCATTGTAGTATCTGGCCTTTAATCTTTTGGTTTTGGTTGTTTTTATATTCGTGAGTTATTCTTATGGTGTTCCGTGCATAATGCTGTTTTGAGTACTTCTTGTAGGGCTGCTCTTGTCTTAGTGAATTCTCTGAGCCTTTGCTTGTCTGAGAATGTCTTTATTTCTCCTTCATATAGGAAGCTTAGTTTTTCAGGGAATAAGATTCTAGGCTGGGCATTGTTTTGTTTCAGAAGAGTGAGAACGGGGCCCCAGTCTCTCCTTGCTTCTAAAGTCTCAGTAGAGAAGTCTGATGTTATTCAAATTGGCTTTCCCTTGTAAGTTACTTGCTTCTTTCATCTTACAGCTCTTAGAAGGGCCTCTTCAGTTGATACTGTGTTCAGTCTGATGACTGCATGTCGTGACGTCTTCCTATTTACATTGAATCTCCCAGGGGTCCTCTGAGCTTCTTGAACTTGTATATTGAGATTATTAGCAAGGCCTGGGAAATTTTCCTCTATTATATCTTCATATAGCTTGTCCAACCCGTGAGTGTTGTCTTCTTCCCCTTCTGGTAACCCTATGACCCTCACATTAGGTTTCTTCACGTAATCCCACAGGTCTTGTAGGCTTTGCTCTTTTCTCTTGTTTCTCTGCTCTATTTCTGTGACTGATTTATTTAATTGGTGGGTGTTATCTTCAATCTCTGAGATTCTTTCTTCTGTTTGGTCTACCCTGTTCTTGAGACTTTCCACTGTATTTTGTAGTTCCCTGACCTGATTCTTCATTTCCAGGAGTTTGGTTAAACTTTTCTTCATTGTGTCTATTTCTTTAGTGAACTTTTTTTCTAGATCCTGAGGGCTTTTTGTGGTTTCTTTCTGCTGGTTATTGAGTTGTTCTTGCAGGTCAGTGAGTGTTCTTATGATCCACATATGAAATTTCTCTTCTGTCATTTTGGTTGCCTGATTTTGTTTGGTGTCCGTTTCTAGGGGGCTGGGGCTCCTCTTTGGTGGTGTGTTTTCCGATTGGTTCTTCATATTTCCTGAGTTCCTTCGCTGATTTCTTCCCATCTCGATCAGTTGTTTTTTCTTTTCTTTAGGTTTTTGTTTGGATATTCACACGCCTTGTTTAGTTTCTGAGCCCGTAGGTGGTGTCTGTGGGTGTGATTCGACCACTCCCTATATAATGAGTCAGTAGGTGTCGTGAAAAGGGTGTGCAGGATGCTCTCCCTGTCAGTAGGTGGCGCTTGCTTGGAGGAACAGGCTATGCTGTTGTTTTTGTGTCCTGTTATCAGCTCTTGTTCCTGAAGAGAGAACTCTAGTGCCTCAGGTGGTGGGTTGGGCCCTGGGACTTCCATGTGTTACCTTTTCTCCCCTTCAGTGAGGACTGGTCTTGGGGAGAGTTTGGGCGGAGCTGAGTTGGGTAAGCCCGCCCTCAGGCACCACCAATGTTGTCAGCAGGGGTCAAAGTTCTGTTCTCTGCTTCCAGGCAAAGCTGACAGGGAGGGGCTGGAATGGCCTTGCTCAGTCAGAGAGTCTGCCTGTGGGGGTGGGGCTGTCTGAGACCCGCAGCCTGGAGTGGGCCTGGCCTCTTTCCACCATCCCGAAGTCCGCAGCTACTCCTGGGCCTCTGTCAGCAGGCCAGACCACATGCCACCAGGCCTTCCCTGGCTGTGATGCCAGCGGGGAGGTTCCCTGCGCAGGAACGCCACCTTGGCTGGGCGCACGGCCTCCCTTTGTGGAGAAGGTTGCCCTCTAGGACGCCGATCTGCCCCTGAAGGCACACACACCTCAGCAGGCTGTTCACGTATATCCCTTCTGTGCCCCGGGCAATGCGAGGCCTCGGTGCATGGGATGTGGTCTGCAGGTTTGACCTCTGGGTCCCAGAGTTCAAACTTTGTCCCCACCAGGGAGACGAGTGCCTGTCCCAATTCACCCACAGGGAGCCCAAGCCAGGTCTATGTCTCTCAACCTCAGACTCTGCCCCGTTCTCCTGGGATCACCGCGCCAGCAGCACCAGGGAGGGCTGGCGGGCAGAGAGCTCACAGTCTGAGTTCCCCTTAGTCAGCTGTAGGGCCCCAAAAGGGAAGGTCCTGTTCCCTGGAAGTGGCTCTGGCTGGTGGCTATATTGTCTCTCTGTCTCTCTGGGCATCCGCAGGTAGGGTCGGGGGAGGGGAGGAGGAGGCAATATGGTGTCTGCCGCGCGGCTTGGGTCTGTGCACACGGAGGTGCCCCGAGGGAGTTGGGAGCCTGGTGCCTCGTCCACTACTGGCTTACCGCTCACTGGCGGCGGTCGTCGCTAGGCTGGTGTCTGCAGGTCCCTCTGCTTGCTGGGGAGCCCACCAGCAGTCCGGGATACAGGGGAGGGGAAACGGCAGATCCACCTACCCTTCCCGCTGGTCTCCGGGCTGCTCCTGGGGTCCCAGCCTCCAGTTCTCCTCCGAGACCTCCTCCCGTGGAGTCTCCCGTGGTCTCAGGTACTCCTCCTGCTGACCCTCATCTGATGTAGGCTTGTCTTCTTGCTTCTTTCTTCTAATTTCTGCTAGAATCTGTCTTTTCTTCAGAGACAAACTGTCTGGCGATTTTTCTCATCCACCATCTTCTGGGCGGGGCCCTGTGGAAGTCTTTGAGAAAAAAAAATATATAAGCAAAAATCGCTAAGTAATGTTATTTCTTAAAGTTACCTTGTAATATCCCTTTTCCTTACTATAGAATTTAGGCAGTGACATTTAAGCAAAATGAACAAGCCAAAAACCACATTTATGTAGAGTGAAAGTGATACAATATATAAAATTGAGTGCTCCTAAGAATAATTTTAGACATTGGAAGCCAAGGAGTTTATGGAGTGGACTATAGGTGAAATAATGAAGACAAGTGTCAGAAAAAGAATATAATATACCAAAGACAATTATCAAGTTGAATTTACTTAATATACTTCCCCAGCTATTCCTAAATGACCTCAAAATCTGGCAAGTAGGAACCAATTCCTAAGATGTATTTCATGAATGAAAAATGACAATGTAACAATTTACATTATTCAAAACAAGCAGTTCAGGAAATATGTTGTAAATGGTGATCACTTCCTGTCCCAAAAAAGAATGCCTCAGGTCTAGAGGAAATCATTGGGTAAAGATAAAATTAGAGAAAACAAAGTGATATCATTATGAAACAGATTAAATTATTAAACTGAGGCAGGAAAATAAATATATGTATAGTGGAATCTAGAACAGATTATGAATAATAAAAAAATTAGTTAAGGACAGGAGATTAATCTATCTATACATTAGGGAAAATCTCATTCTTCTAAAAGCATAACATTACTTAAGATTTTTTACTAATAATTCTTCCTGGCAGAAGATAAAAGGATGTATATCAGAGTGAGGTTTCTTTTGTTTTGAGTTGAATTGATAGAAAATCATATTATAGTTAGTATAAACAAAGATAGGCAATTACCTGGCTCAAATGGCTAAAACTGTAGTGAAGTAGGAGAGTAATCAGACATGGTACCAGCAATATTTCAATTCTGTTTCTTGTTATTCTCTTGAATTTCAGGTTGGAGGTGGGATGGCTATAGTACGTTCAGACCTCACTATGCATGTGGAAATGTACAAAGCAAGAGAGCTTATCACTTATATAGTTTTTTTTTTTTTTTTTTCTGAAGAGGGAGAAAACTTCCTAGACTCACTCTACTGTATCCTTCCCCTAGAAAAAGAAATCTCTCCCTGCATCTTATAAGTCAAAGTTTGGTCACACAGAAATTCCGTATGGTCAGGGGTTTTTTATATGCTGAATGACATATGCCTTATTTCTATACTCATCACTGGCAAAGAAATGACATTGCTTTAGACTGATCACACCCACTTCTGGAGATTAGGATAGGGTCTGCTTCATCTGAGGGACAGCAACTATAATCATAGGAGGTTTGGATATCTAAATAGATAGCATAATATGCTAGGAAGAGTATAATAAAAAATCTGACTGCATCTTAAATGTTTGCTAGCAAGCTTTAAACTCTACTCCCCTCTTTTCTTCTATCGTAGAAGTCTAGGTGCTACCTCCTTTGGCACCAATAGGAAGTTCAAACCTTTCAAGCCTGGCCCACTCTACAGAAATCTGCACTATAACCTTTCCCCCAAACCACAATAATAGCTAAAGCCAGTCACCCCTGCTGGCTCTCTCAAGGCATTTTTGACCTGTTTGTGAGCCACTCTGCTCTCTCTAGAAAGTTTCATTATATCATCAATAAATCTCTTCATATCCTCTAGCTGTATTTTGGCATTATAAGTCTTGACACTGGAAAGTATGTGGGGTGGAGATTAATCCCTGCACTGCAGGGTGATTATAAAATAAAGGAGATAGTGGATGCTACATGAGTAATCAAAACTACACTCCAATATACAACATCAAGAAGAGAATTACAACTCTTAATTGACCAGGAAATGACAGTGATTTGAATGATATAGGAAACATCATTATTTCAAGGGTTTATAATAATGAAGAAACAGAAAGTTGATATATGGTCAACATCTATCTAAGATGTTTGGAGAGGAAATTTTAAAAAATTACTGCATCAAGAATATGAAAAAAGGCATCTAAAAATTTCATTACAACCATATGAGCAAAATAATTCCAATAATCAATGAAACAAAATCAGAAATCATGTTTTAGTTATCAGAGAGTCAAATATAAGTTTTCATAATTTACAGTAGTGATGATGATCCAACACCATCAATAAAATCTTATTGGAATAATGATGGAATTATGAGGGATATTGTGTCATATAACAGGTAACTCTATATATGTGGGACTATTTCTGTATTCTTTGATCTCTTCCATTGGTCATTTTGTCTAACATTGATTCATAATTACACTTGTAATTATAGAGTTTATTATATGTGTATTAATAGTAAATTTTGAAACTTGATAGTGTAAACCCCCCCAATTTTTTTGTTTCTTTTTTATTATCTCCTTAGCTATTTTAAGCCAAACTTTAGCTCTGTGATGAAGTCTGGGGAGAAACTAAATGTTAACATATTTTCAAAGAATCTCTACCAATTACAGGAGAAAAACTATGACTTTACAGTGAATAAAATTTGAAAAGTACAATGTAACCAAGTAACCAAGGTTAATATCATAAGTAATAAGACATTGACATCAGGTATCCCAGATAAGATGCATTGAGAAGGATATGACATTATGTTGGTGGTATTCTTGGCTAAAAAATGAAAAAGACTTACCTCAACCTGAGCAGGAGAAGCATCAGACAAATCCAAATTAGAAAAAATTTTACAAAATAGCTATTACAATTCGAAATCATTCAGATCAGAAAAGACAAGGAAAATCTAATATACTGTCATAGAGTAGAGAGGACTAAGGAGATACTACAATTAAATATATTGTGAGGTAGTGGATTGTATCCTGAAACAGAAAAAGAATATTTCAAGAAGGCTGGTAAAAATAAAATAGCTATGGTTTAGTTAATAATATCATACCAATATTAATTTCCTGGTTTGGATAATTGACTACAGTTACGTAATATGTTAAAATGGGGAGGAAAACAGAGTGAAGGTTATACAGGACCTCTCTGTACTATTTTTTTAACTATTACCTAAGCCTAAAATAATTTTAAAATAAGATTTAAAAACAGACCTCTGCTTCTAGAAAGACTGTGTCAAATAAAAACAAATACAGAAGACTCCTTATCCAAAAGGATTATTATGATAAGAAGACTATTGCAATGGTGAGGGAGACTATTACAATAGGAAGTATGTTCTGATCACGACATCTAAAAGAGTCTCAAACGTCAGGTAGAAAAAGGCCTTCTTTTACCGGGGAGAATAAATAAGGCTAGAAAGAATCATATGTGAGATATTTTGATGATCAGGAGTGGTATATTGGCATGGTTGATGTTTTTCCTTGAGGTCAGCTGGTTCTCAATCTTAAGACACTGTTAAGGAAGGGTGTCCCTCCTTCCAATGTTCAAAAATGGGCCAAATTTCAGGGTCTTATGGGAAGGAGAAAAGCCTTACTAAAGTACTGCTAATCATTTATGAGGCAAACGATGGTAAGTTGGTGAGTCTGTATCTGACCCAGTTGTAGGTAAACAAGAGAGCATCTTTGAATCACTTCTAAGTCACGTAGGCAAGGTAGTTGTTTGTAGTAATCCATTTTCTGGACACAAAAGGGTGAGGGGGATTTCTTAACATAATAGTTAGTTAATGGTTAGTTAATAATAGTTTTTCGATGACACAGCATCAGGTAAAGTTCAACATTGTCAGACACCTCTCCTTTTCAAGGCAAACAGATATTGTTCATCATTGAATTATTCAATGATGACCATATGCCTCCTGAGTATGATAATGCAGTGTTTAAGAAAAGTCTTCTGGGTACTCTTGTTGTCATTGCTCCTGAAAAATCAGTTGAACCATCTTTTTTGTGAGGTGGCAGCAAAGATCAGTTTTAGGGTCAGACATCTTAAAGAGGAACACCTAAAATAATTTTGAGTGTATTTTTAATTTTGCTTATTGTATTTTTCAGTTCTAAAATTTACATTTGGCTCTTCTTTATATCTTCTATTTATTTGATGAGGCTTTCTATTCTTTCATGTGTTTCAAGTATGTTCATACATGCTTATTGAAGCATTTTTATGATGACTGCTTTAAAATCTTTGTCAGCTAAATCTAACATCTCTGTCATTTCAGTGGCTTTTTGTTTTGTTTTGTTTTGTTTTTTAATTCGGATGGAGATTTTTCTGGTCCTTGGTATGATAAATACTTCTTCTGACTCCCCTCTGGAAGGGAAAGAAGGGGATATTACTTTGTAACTACCAGGTAAAGGTAGAAGTCCAGGCTCCTCACTTGGCTTCCATTGATGATCAAGGGGTCCTCTTTCCTATCCTGCAGTGATAAATACATGTGTCTCCATTAGGCTTCCATAAATATATTCCTGGATAAGAGGAGGAGGAGTCCCTCTTTACTGTTTCCCTATAGCCTCCACTGACTCTGTCACAGTGTAGCCTTGTCACTGCTATGAAGTGGTAAAAGTTCTGATTTTCTAAAGGGCCTTCTCTGACACCATTCCATTAGGGAGGCAGAGGTACCTCATTACTTCTGGGTAAGAGTGAAAGTCCTGGCTTTCCATATGGCCTCTATCGACACTGTAGAGTGAGGAGATACCTTATTATGAGCTGGAGGAGATGAAAATACAACACCCCACTCTGTTTCTCTGACAAAATTCTAGCAGAAGTTGGTTGAGGATTGGGCTGCCTCATTACAGACTGGAGAGGGTAGAAGTCTAGGTTTAAAACTCAGCTTTTGTTAGTCTTGGTGAGGATGGATCTACGGTTCTTTCTGTGGTATTTGGATGGAGTGGAGTGGTTATTTTCTAAAAGTTTTTGTCTTGATTGGCTGCCCTTTTCCTGGTCTTTTGACTAGAGATAACAGGCATTTGTGAGGACTATTTGTCTGAAATCATTGGTGTTTCCTATTACTGACTTCTTTAGCTCTAATCCTGAGATGTGTGAAGCAAAAATAAAATCCAGGAAACTCACCACTATGTTGTTTCTTGTGCCCCACAGTCCCTAGCCAGTCTACCTTCTCTCAATGGCTCAGAGTCCATTTTCTTTTTCTTTTTTTTTTTTTTTTTGGTTAGTTTTAGGTCCCCCCCCACACACCGAATCTCTGGAGAGCATTGCCAACATTTTAAAACCAAAGTTTAAATCAGTCAGTACAAATTTGATGGCGAGTAGATGTGGAGCCCATTTTCCATGTCTTGTGTCGCCTCACTTTGGATAACGGGCTTAAGCTTAATCCAGGATAGCATAAATGGTGCTAGCTCACTGTCATTTCTTAGGATTGAGTAATATTCCATTGTAAGCATATACCACATTTTAATTATCCACTCATGAATTGATGGGCACTTGTGTTGTTTCCATGACCATGCAATAGTGAATTGTGCTGCTATAAACATTAGGGTGCAGATGTCTTTATAATAGAATGTCTTATGCTCTTTTGGGTAGATGCCTAACAATGCTATTGCAGGGTCAAATGGTATTTCTATTTCTAGCTGTTTGAGGTATCTCCAAATTCTTTTCCACAAAAGTTGCACTACTTTGCAGTCCTACCAGCAGTGTAGGAGTGTTCCTGTCTCTCTGCATCCTCGCCAGCATTTGTTGTTTTGAGATTTCTTGATATAGGCCATTCTTACTGGGGTTAGGTGGTATCTCAATGTGGTTTTGATTTGCATTTCTATAATAATTAGAGAAGTTGAGCATTTCTTTATATGTTTGCATGCCATTATTCTGTATTCTTTGGAGAAGTTTCTTTTCATTTCCTTCGCCCATTTCTTGATGGGATTGTTTGATTTTTTCTTGTTAATTTTTTTTTTTAAGTTCTAGATAGATTCTTGTTATTAGGCCTTTATCAGAGGTGTAGAGAGCAAATATTTTCTCCCACTCTGTGGGTTGTCTATTTGCTCTACTGATGGTTTCCTTGGCTGTGCAAACTTTTTAATTTGATCAGATCCCATTTGTTTATTTTTGATGCTGCGGTGATTGCCTTGGGGGTCTTCCTCAAAAATTCTTTGCCTAGGCCAATGTCTGATAGGGTTTTCCCAACATCTTCTTCTAGGATTCTTAAGGTTTCATGCCTTAAGTTTAAGTCTGTTATCCATCTTGAGTGAATTTTTGTGAGAGGTGAGAGGTAGGGATCCTGATTTGCTCTTCTGCATGTAGCTAACCAGTTTTCCCAGCACCATTTATTGAAGAGAGATTCTATTCCCCAATGTATATTTTTGTCAGCTTTATCAAAGATTAGATTGCCGTATACTGACGGCTTCATCTCTGGTATCTCAGATCTATTCCAGATATCTATGCTTCTGTTCTTGTGCCAGTACCAGGCTGATTTAACTATTATTGCTTTATAGTACAGCTTGAAATCAGGAAGACTGATGCCTCCCAGTTTGTTCTTTTTATTTAAGATTGCTTTGGCTATACGAGGTTTTTTCTGGTTCCATATGAAGTGAAGAATTATTTTTTTCTAGATCTGTAAAGAATGCTGATGGTATTTTGATGGGGATTGCATTGATTCTGTAGATCACTTTAGGTAATATTGACATTTTAACTATATTGATTCTACCAATCCATGAACAAGGTAGATTTTTCCATCTGTTTAAATCTTCTGCAATTTCTTTTTTTAGTGTTTCATAGTTCTCCTTGTATAAATCTTTTTTATCTTTCGTTAGGTATATTCCTAGATATTTAATTTTCTTTGAGGCTATAGTAAAGGGTATTGCGTTTTTGAATTGAGTTTCTGCTTGATGGTTCTTGGCATATATGAATGCTTCTGACTTGTGTATATTGATTTTATAGCCTGAAACTTTACCAAATTTGGTTATCAAATCTAGGAGTCTCTTGGAAGAGTCCATGGGGTTTTCTAGGTATAATATCATATCATCGGTGAAGAGCAAGAGTTTGATTTCATCTGCCCCCACTTGAATGCCCTTAATACCCCTCTCCTGTCTAATTGTTATCGCTAGGACTTTGAGTAGTATGTTAAATAGGAGAGGAGATAGTGGACACCCCTGTCTAGTTCTGGATGGAAGGGGGAGAGATTTCAATTTTTCTCCATTTAGAATGATATTAACAGTGGGTTTGTCATAGATGAATTTGATAAGTTTAAGGTATGAGCCATCTGTGCCTATTTTGTTAAGAGTTTTTATCATAAAGGTGTGTTGGACCTTGTCAAATGCTTTTTCTGCATCTATTGACAGAATCATATGGTCTTTGTTCTTGATTTTATTTATGAAGTGAATTGCATTTATAGACTTGCGTATGTTGAAAAAAACTTGCATCTCTGGAATAAAGCCCACCTGGTCATGATGAATTATTTTTTTTGATGTGCTGCTGAATCCTATTCGCCAAAATTTTATTTAGGATTTTTGCATCTGTATTCATGAGGGATATTGGTCTGTAATTTTCTTTTTTTGTTTTGTCCTTTCCTGGCTTTGGTATCAAGGTGATATTGGCTTCGTAGAATGAGTTAGGAAGGATACCATCCTTCTCAATGGTGTGGAATAGTTTCTGTAGTATAGGTATGAGTTCATCTTTGTATGTTTGGTAGAACTCTGAAGTGTAGCCATCTGGCCCAGGACTTTTCCGTTTGGGCAGGTTTTTAATTACTGTTTCAATTTCTGAGCTTGAGATTGGTCTGTTTAGGAATTCTGTTGCCTCCTGCATGATCTTAGGGAGGTTGTATGAATCTGAGAATTTGTCCATTTCATCTTCATTCTGTAGTTTTTGGGCATATAGTTTTTTATAATAGTCAAATATAATGTTTTGTATTTCTTTGGTATCTGTTGTGATCTCTCCTTTTTCATTTCTTATTGAGTTTATTACAGTCCTTTCCCTTTGGGTCCTTGTCAATCTAGCAAGAGGGCCATCGATTTTGTTTATCTTTTCAAAAAACCAGCTTCTGGTTTTGCTATTTTTAGTATAGTTCTCTTGTTCTCCATTTCATTCAGTTCTGCTTTGATCTTTGTTACTTCTTTTCTTCTATTAGGATTGGAAATTGTTTGCTCTTCTTTTTCCAATTCCTTGAGCTTATTCATTAGGTTGTCAGTATCTAAGCTTTCTGTTTTTTGGATGTGAGCATTAATTGCTATTAGTTTTCCTCTCAGGTAAGCTTTTGCTCTATCCCACAGGTTTTGGTAAGAGGTATCACCATTATCATTTTGTTCGAAGAAATTCTTGATTTCCCTCTGAATTTCTTCCTTTACCCAATAATTTTTCAATAATAGATTGTTTAGTTTTCATGATTTTGTGAGGGGTTGAATGGTTCTATAGGAATTGAACTGTAATTTTATACCATTATGGTCAGAGAAGATACAAGGTATAATTTCTATTTTCTTGAATTTTTTGAGATCTGATTTGCGGCCTAGGATGTGATCAATTTTGGAGTAGGATCCATGGGCTGCTGAAAAGTATGTAAATTCAAGTTTGTTTGGATGGAATGCTCTATAGAGATCTGTCAGACCTTTTTGATCAAGGGCTCTATTCAGGTCCATTATTTCTTTGCTTATTTTCTGTTTGGAGGATCTATCCAGATCATTCAATGAGGTGTTGAAGTCCCCTGCTACTATGGTAGTATTATGTAACAAGGTGTTTATATTAGACAAGGTTTGCTTTAAGTAATTGTGTGCTCCTGTGTTGGGTACGTAGATATTAAGAATTGTTAAATCTTCTTGTTGGATCTTTCCTTTCACCATTATATAATGGCCATCTTTATCCTTTTTTACTTTTGCTATTTTAAAGCTTATATTATCTGCAAATAGTATAGCTACTCCAGCTTTCTTTTGACTTCCGTTTGACTGGATGATAGTTTTCTAACCCTTGACCTTCAGCTGGCGGGCATCTTTGTGGGTTAGATGTGTTTCCTGTAGACAGCAGATGCTAGGCTTGTGAATTTTTATCCATTCTGCCAGTCTATGTCTCTTCAGAGGACAGTTTAAGCTGTTTACATTTATTGAGAGGATTGAAATTGGAGGAAGATTACCATTCATATTGTTGGGTGGAATCTTGTTGGTTTGTCTTACTCATTGGGCCATCATTTAGTTCGAGATCTAAACTTTAATTCTTTGACGATTTCACTTTGAGGAGTGTCTACTGCCCTGTTCGTTAGAAATGTGGATCTAAGAACTTCCTGTAGGGATGGTCTGGTCTTTGCAAATTCTTTCAGTGATTGTTTGTCTGAGAAGGACTTTATTTCTCCCTCATAGATGAAACTTAATTTTGCCAGATAACGAATTCTAGGTTGGGCTTTGTTCTGTTTTAGAAGGTTAAGGATAGGCACCCAATCCCTCCTGGCTTGTAAGGTTTCAGATGAGAAGTCAGCTGTTAGTCTGACAGGCTTACCTTTATAGGTCATTTGCTGCTTTCGTCTGGCTGCATGGAGAATTGTTTCTTTCACATTTACTATGGTCAGCCTAAAAACCACGTGGCAAGGTGATTGCCTTTTCACATTGAGTCTCCCAGGAGTTCTGTGTGCTTCTTGTATTTGGATATCAAGATTTATGGCCAGGCCTGGCATATTTTCCTCCAGTATTCCGTGAAATAAGTTTTCCAGCCCTTGAGAATGTTTCTCTTCCCCTTCTGGAATCCCAATCAATCTGATATTTGGTTTTTTAACATAATCCCACACTTCCTGTAAACTTTGGTCTTGTTTCTTGTTTCTGTGTTCCCTTTCTTCCTCTGATTTGTTTAGAGCATAGGCATAATCTTCAAGTTCTGAGATTCTTTCTTCTGCATGGTCCACCCTGTTCTTTAGGCTTTCCACTGAATTATGGAGATCCATGATTGTTTCCTTCATTGCTAGAATTTCTGTTTGGTTTTTTTGATAGTCTCAATTTCTTTGGAGAATCTTTCATTCATTTCTTGTATTGTTCTTGTGGTTTCTCTATGTTGTGATTCTATTTTCTCTTCAATTCCATTCAGTTTTGTAGCAATCCATATTCGGAAATCTTCCTCTGTCAGTTTACTCCTATCATGTAAGTTGGTGTCAGATGATGGAGAATGAGTATTTTGCTTTGGAGGTGACTTTTCTCTTTGGTCCTTCATGTTTCCTGTAAACTTTCGCTGGTTCTTTCTCATCTGGATGCTATATTGAGGATCGGAGATGCAGGGAATGGATTATGAGCTAAAATCAGCTGTGCTTGAGCTGCCAGGGACCACTGAGAATCTCCACTGAGGGGTGAAGACTGTCCCTTTTCTGTTTGTCATCAGTGGAGCTTTAGTCGCTGCAGACCCCTGGGGATGATCCACAGAGGATGGCGCTAGCACCCTCTTACGCCTCTTCCTGGGCAGAGCTCAAGCAGCTGGGGTCCACAGACAAGTTCCGCTGAGGGGTAAAAACTTTCTGCGCCCCGTTGGTGGGTCTTGGGCCGCTGGAAAACCTTGGGGAGGGTCCACGGAGGATGGCTGTCACCCCGCTTTCTGTTCATTCACCGGGAGAGTTCAAGCGGCTGGGAACCACGAACAAGTTCAGCAGAGGGGCGAACACTATTTGTGTGTCCTCGCGGCAGCGGGATATGTGATGCTGGAGACCCCTGTGGTGGGTCTGCAGAGGATGGCTCTCATCCTGCCTTCTGTCCTTTCACCAGCAGAGCTCAAGCAGCTGGGAACCGCGGACAAGTTCCACGGAGGGGCGAAAACTATCTGTATGTCCCTGTGGCGGCGAGGCGTGAGACGCTGGAGACCCCTGGGGAGGGTCTGCAGAGTTTGGCTCTCACCCCACCTTCTGTCCCTTCACCGGGAGAGTTCAAGGGGCTGGAAACCGCGGACAAGTTCCGCCAAGGGGTGAACACTATCCATGCCTCCCTGCAGCAGTGAGGCGTGGGACGCTGGAGATCCCTGGGGAGGGTTCGCAGAGGATGGCTCTCACCCCACCTTCCATCCCTTCACCAGGAGAGTTCAAGCGGCTGGTAACCGCAGACAAGTTCCACCGAGGGGCAAAAACTATCGGGGCGTCCCTGGCAGCTGCGCGGCTTGGGCCGCTGGAGACTCTGGGGAGGGTCCGGAGGATGGCTCTCACCCCACTTCTGTTCCTTCACCAGCAAAGCTCAAGGGGCTGGGAACCACAGACAAGTTCCGCCGAGGGGCGAAAACTATCTGCGCATCCTCGGTGGCGGCGGGGCTTGAGCCACTGGAGACCCTGGGAGAGTCCCGGAGGATGGCTTTCACTCCCCTCTTCCACTCCCTCCCTTGCAGGGCTTGGGCCGCTGCCTGAGTCCACCGGGCAACTCAGTCAAATGAGCAATCTGTCTCACTTTTCTGTCACTTCACAAACGAGGAATAAGCCACTGGTGTTTATAGATCTCCCAGCAAAGGCGACCTTACACCGTGCCCTGGAGATTTCATATTACTTTCCACTCCTGCCTCCTCTCCAACCTGCCTGCCTGTCCGTGTTACCTCTTCACGCTGTCTTCAGGCACTTTCCTGCTTGCCTGGGCGTGGAGGTCGGTGAAGGAGAAGTCATCCCCCTGTGGGAAGGATCACACAGCCATTTGGCTAGCTGCTGAGCATGGCCAGCTTACACTCCAATCTCCGCAGTACCACTCGGATTCTCGGAACTTCACAATAAATCCACTGAGTCACTTTATTCCTTTTCCCGGTACTGCTGCCCCTCAAAGCTTCCCTGCAATTCTGTGAAGCTGATCCTGTGGGAGAACCACCCACTTGAGTAATTTAGGCTGCCTTCTTCACCTCCCACTCCAAGAACAGAGAGCAAGGAGGTCATCCCTAGTCCACCATTTTTAACAATCAAGTGGGTTTCTTAAAAATAGCATATAGTTCAGTCTTGATTTTTAAATCTAATCTAGATATCTGTCTTTTTAGTTGATATTTTCAGACCATTTACATTTAATGTAATTGTTCATATGGATGGTTGTAATGAAATCTACCCCCTTGCAGGTTGTTTTCTATTTGTTCCATCTCTTTTGTTTTACTTTTTTTCTCTTTTTTGTCTTCATTCATATTAATTATTTTTATGATTCCATTTTATCTCCACTATTGGTTTATTATTTATACCTTAAACGTTTTTTAGTGTTCACTCTAGGGTTTACACTATATATTTTAATTAATATGGTCTACTTTTAATAATATTATCCCACTTCCTAAGAAGTGTCAGAAATTTGCTTTTTGTCATTCTACAACAGTTCTAGGAGAAAAATTATGATCTAAAATATTAGCATTCATTGCTGTAGTCGTGAGATCACTTCATAATTCCTTTTTCATTATTTTATCAGCAAAATGTTTATAGGAATAACACCGGAAACCTGACATACAATGCAGTCAAAATGGTTGGAAAAGAAAAGATTATCATTGTTGGTAATGTTCATATATCCTTAAATTTCACCAACATGACATATGAAAAAATAGTTGATTATTTGTCTTTTGTTTTCATATAGATATTGCAGCTGTAGAAGAATGGTCAGTAAGGATCACTTTACATCATGGATTAAATATTTATGCTACTGAAGGAACCCTGTTGGATAGTATTCGAGGTAAATGCCAGCAGACACAAGTAAAATGAAATTCATATATTCTTTCAAAAACCTTTGACATCTATTATATGCCAGACTCTGTACTAAATCCTAGAGATAAAAAATAAATAAATAAGAGATAATCATGACCCTTCATGGGGCAGAAAAAGAATTAAATACATGTGGGTAATCATTAATAGAGGTCTGTAAAGAGTGCTATAGAAATATGGCAATATATCTTTTACTGTGGTCACATTGGGGGTCATTAGCAATGGCTTTATAAAGTTAGTTTTTGTATCTTAGATGCATCTTAGTTAAATATTGTTCATTGCACCACAGTCTTCTTTATGAGGACCACCAGTAAAAATTCTTGCCTAGTCTTAGTAATAACACTTGGGCTTTTCTTATTATTAAAAATTAGTTGTTTCAAGTTTATAAATGCAGAATAATATAACTTATAGGCTTCTCTTTTTCAGTTGTCTGATAGGAAATATATAGCTCAATTTTTTTACTCACCTACAGAACTGTAGTGCAAAATTTATTTTAATCCTTGGTTCTGGGTCTTGTATTTATCCTTACTTTCTTCACCTTCTTTTTTATTTTTATTGTTTTAGTCCCACTTGGATATGATGCTAGATAAAAGGCATAGCAAAAATAAATAAATATTACATTTTATGGAAAGAATCACCTGGAGAGCTTTAAAAACTGTAAGGATGTCTCAACTCTACTATACACCAATTAAAATCTGATCTCTATAAGTAGGGCCAGGCATCTGTAGTTTTAGAAAATCTTTTCAGGTGATTCTGATATACAGTGAGGATTGAGAACTCCCCTAAAGGAATATGACTGTATATGTGCCTAACAGACACGTACAAACCTCTTTAATGCAGCATTGTTTGTAATAAAAAAAAAGAACTGAAAACAACTTAAATGTCTATAAATAGGGGGAAAGGAAAATACATGTTGGTATATTCTGGGTTTTTTTCCCCAAGGAAAAAGATATTTTATTATATAACTATGGTATTCTAACCAAGATCAAGGCATTTAGCATTGAAATAATACTATACCCTAACATTGTAGTTCATGTTTAAAGTTAGGGAATAGTCTCAACAATGACTTCTATAGCTATAATTTTCTTGTCCAGAATCCAATCCAGAATCAAAATGCATTTAATTTTCATATCTCTTTAGACTTCTTAAATCTTCAAAAGCTCTTCAGCCTTTGTTTTGCTTTCTTGATAGTGAAATCGTTGAACAACATAGACCATTTATTATATAGAATTTCTATAATTTGGGTTTATTTTAGCTGTTTCAATCTATTATTTGTTTATTATTTCAATAGATTTAAGGGGTATAAATGTTTTGGGTTTTTTTTTCTGTTACATGGATGAGTTGTGTAGTGAAGTCGGGGCTTTTAATGTACCTGGTACCCGAATAGTGTACATTATACCCAACAGATAATTTTTCATCCCTCACCACCTTCCCACCCTGTCCCCCCTTCTGAGTATCTTCTTAGAGCCTTTGTTCATCTGATTCTTTTTTTCCTTATATTTGACTGGCTGGAAAGACTTCTCTTCAAGCTCTGAAATTCTTTCTTCTGCTTGGTCTAGTCTATTCTTAAAACTTTCCACTTTATTTTGTATTTACCTAAATGAATTTTTCATTTCCTGAAGTTCTGTTTGGTTTTATAAAAATCTATGTACTTAACACATTTTTCATTCATTTCCTGAATTATTTTTCTGAGGTTTTTTTTAGTTGATTTTCTCTTGGATCTTATTGACCTTCCTTACAATCCATATTTTGAATTTTTTATCTGTCATTTCAGTATTTTCATTTTGGTTTGGATCCACTGATTGCTAGAAAGCTGGTGTGATCCTTTTGAGGGGGTCATTACACTCTGGTTTTTTTACTTCCAGAGTTGTTGCACTGATTCCTTCTCATCTGGAGAGGCTGTTGCTTCTTGTTTTTGAATTCTTTTGTTTAGATGGAACTTTCCCCCTTCCTGCTTAAGGCTGTGACTGTAGCATATATTGGGTATGGACCTTTGGCTTTGCTTATGGGTACTTTGGGAGGGTTTGGCTAGGTTACTACTTTGCTTATGGGTACTTTGCTTATGGGTACTTTGGCTAGGTTCTGAATGAGACTTTGGTTATAGAGAGCCTTAGTGTGTTTTTTTCCTCATTTTTTCTCACTTGCTAGTAGTATTTGTAGGCCGTAGCAGTTGTATACTATGTGTGTGGGTTGATTCCTGGCCTCCTCCAGAGAAGGGGACCCTTTCTTGAATTATGGAATAGTTTCCTTACATGGTTCTTTAAAAACCTTTTAAGGAAAGTAGCAACATTCCATTTTCAAGAGTGCCGCCACAACTTAAACACCTAAATTCGATTTCCACAGAACCTATTCTTCAGTGGACTCCTGGGATTCTGATTCCAGAAAGTGAGGTCATTAATTTATATCCACATGTGGTAGATATCAAAGTGACAAAATGCCCCTGTGCCAATGATGTAGCACTACTAGCCTTCATTTTGAGTACCACATTTGATGGTAAGTTTATAGCTTTATTAAATGTTAGAAGTGGCTTTTGTATTTTATAAAAATGATGTTTAACTAGTAGCACAAACTAAATGCATAGACATAGTGGAGTAAAAATTCTTCTTAAAATCACTTAATAATTTACTCTTCATCACTCCACCTTGTATACTTGCAAGTGTGATATACTAAGTATATTTTTTGCTGTGACTTTTGCTATGTTAATGGTGACGTTAGTGTCTCTCCTAATTTTATTTATCCTCTGCCCTCCATTAATGTTACTGCTCCCAGAGATCATTCATTGTTTCTAATCCATCTGCTATTCCTGCCATGTGTAAATAGATATTGTTTTCCCAAGGTATCATATTATTTTATTTATTATGTGTGAATTTTCCATTACTCCTGTAATATCTAATAGCATTTGTTTTTCTCTATATTCTCATTCACGACACTTCTGACACCAAATGTGTGGATTCCACACCAAGCAATTCTCTAGTTCTCTGTGGGCACCAAGTGGTGTCCTGTGATTTAATTCCACTATGGCAGTAGATACCTGGAGTTACCACAGTCCTCCCTCCACACACACAAATTAAAGACTCAGTCTCACAAGACTGTCCCCCAGTTCAGATGCCAGTCACAAGTCCCAGGTTGTGGTCTATCATCAACAAACTCTCCCATACCAATATTTTTTTCTCTAAATGGTCCCTTCACTTTCTTGCCATAAAGAGTAGCCTAGTTATCCCCAGACAACATTCTTTCCCCTTAATCCTCTCACATGTCATATACCTCAAAGCCCATAGGGGAAATTGGTCCTTAGGGCTACTACTGAATAATTACTCTTGTTCTCTCATTTGAAACTTTCAGTTCTTTTGAACTCAGACTTTGCCTCCCTCTAAGTCAACTTACTTGCCAACATATGATAACCTCCTCATCACTCACACTCATTGATGAGTTTAGCCTCTGAGTCCCTGACTTCCTTTGTACCCTGATTTTTGTCCCTATTTTTGGTGACTTCACCATCCATATGGATGACCCATGGAGTAACCAGTTTCAAGGCCTCCTTTCCTCCCATGATCTTTTCCCCATCGTACTCCTATGGTCATATTCTTGACCCTGTCATCTCTAATAATATCATCTTCAAAATCTTCACTACAAGTATCTCACACTCTGTCCACTGCCCCCCTATTCCTTCAATCTATTCTAGTACTCACACTCCAACATTTCTTTGATCTCATTGAGACTTTGATATATTGTCCCTATTACTTTTTTCACCCAATATCCTCATTTTCCTCTTTCATACCTTAATTTTCATAGTTCATCCTTTTCAATACTTCTGTGATTTCCTTGCCCTTCTCTTTCCTTCATGGCTGCATAACTCTCCTTCTAGTTAAAACCACCTCTGCTTCTGCACTGGAAGAGCAGAATATTGCTAGGAAAAAAAATTGCACATTAGTATCACTTTAAAATTCCACTGACTGGTCTAATTCTAAATTCATGATCACAAATCTCAAGTGGGCACACAGCACCACCCTAGAAATCTTATCACTCTTCCCTGGTATATTTATTTTCCCACTCTGCAAAATAAACTTACCGCACCTCTTCCCACTCCTCAAACACCCTACATTACATTCTTTCCCCTCTCATTCTCATTTGTGCCTGTATGTAATACTTCACAGTGAAAACGAAGAGTGATGACAAGGAACTGCGCTGATGCACCTGAAAATCTGTCATCCTACCTGCATTCGCATGCTTTGCCTTTTTGCCTGTGCACTGTAAGAAAACGTCTCTGCTGCATTCAAAGGCCACCCCTCAGCTCTAACCTTCTAGATCCCATTCCTTACAGCCATGAAGAGCCTTGTTCCTGCATCTCTCCTGCAGTTATCCCCTTTCTCTCCAATGTTATCATGCTCTTTCTCCTCACTGGGTTGTATCCATTAGCATACAAACATACCCTAATACCCTGATCTTAAATAATACCTTTATTTACCTCTCTTGACTCCCACCCTCCATTTCTCTGTTCTCTTTCAAAGCAAAAATTATGGAAAGAATTCATTGTAAATGGTGCTGTCTTCACCTCTCATTTTATCTTCATGCTACTACAAATGAGACTTGCGTTTCTACCTCTCTACTAAAACAGCTCCTCTTGAGACCACCCACCATCTCCATATTGCCAATTCCAGCAGCCAGTCCTTTATGCTCATTCTCCTTTCCCTCCCAGCATCCTTTAACACAGTTGAGCACTCTCTCCTGGAAACACTCTCTTGACTTTCTTAACACCACACCACCTTTGAGTCCTTTTATCTTCTTTGCTCATTGGTCACTCCTTAGTTTTCTTTCTCTTTCTGTCTTTGTTTTGAGATAGGTTCTTGCTCTGTCATTCAGGCTGCAGTGTAAAAGTGTGATCACAGTTCACTGCAGCCTCAAACTCCTGGGCTCAAGCAATCCTCCTGCCTCAACCTCACAAATAGCTGGGACTACAGGTGCACATCACCACACCCAGCTAATTTTTAATTTTTTGTAGAGATGGGGTTTCACTGTGTTTCTCAGGTTTGGTCCCAAACTCCTGGCCTCAAGCGATCCTCCTGCCTTGGCCTCCCTCAATGCTGCGATTACAGGCACAAGGCACCACATCTGGCCTAACTCCTTAGTTTTCTAGGAGGGCTTCTTTTTGGTGTGACCCCTAAATGTTGATAAACCTAGGGCTTTGTTCTTGACTCTTCTTCCTTAAGAAACCACATTCCCTCTCTGGAAGACTTAATCCAGGCTTATGGTAGTAACGCTACCTTCAGGCTGTTGATTCCCAAATCTATATTGCCTTTAAGACCAAACCACTTCTATGTTCAGTTGTCTGTTTTGCATTTCGTCTAATGAGCATCTAATGAGCATCTCAAATATAACAAGTCTAATCCAAAACTCTTGATTTATCTGCCTCTAAAATCTGTTCCTGGGCTGGGTGTGGTGGCTCATGCCTGTAATCCTAGCACTCTGGGAGGCCGAGGCCAGCGGATTGCTCAAGGTCAGGAGTTCGTAACCAACCTGAGCAAGAGCGAGACCCTGTCTCTACTATAAATAGAAAGAAATTAATTGGCCAACTAATATATATAGAAAAAATTAGCTGGGCATGGTGGCACATGCCTGTAGTCCCAGCTACTGGGGAGGCTGAGGCAGTAGGATTGCTTGAGCCCAGGAGTTTGAGGTTGCTGTGAGCTAGGCTGACGCCATGGCACTCATTCTAGCCTGGGCAACAAAGTGAGACTCTGTCTCAAAAAAAATAAATAAATAAATAAAATCTGTTCCTTTCTAGTATTTCTCATCCCAGTTAGTATTAAATTAGTTGAAACTGAAATCTAGGACACATTCTTGACTACTCTTACTCTCACAATATTCCAGAATGGTGCTATCTCCAGGGTCCATCCCCAATACGATCCACCTCTCTTCTCTGCTAAAATCTTATGTCAAGTCAACATTGTTTTTCTATTAGACTAATTCTTAGCCTCTTAAGTGGTCTCCCTGTTTCTATTCTTGCCCCAATACAACCCGCCCTCCATGCAGCCACCAGAATGATCTTCTCAAGTGTAAACCAGATTGTATCACTTCCCTGCTTCAAACACTCCAGTGGCTTCCCTTTGCCATTAGAATAAAAGCCAAACTCTTCACAATGGACTACATCAGCTTCTGTAACCTACAATTGTGGACAGTTTGTCATAGAGAGTGGCCTATAACTTAATTTTAGTCTAAAAATATTAACCAATATAAAGTGTTTATTTTATTTCTTATTTCTCCATTAAATACCCCCTAAACTTTGCAAGAATCGGTCATGTGATATCATGCTGGACACCTATAATCATTCCCACTTAGACTTTCCCACTGTTATCTGTAAAAATGGACTTAATGCTTAGAAAGGCAAAGCTCATCTTTAGTTTTATTCTTCCTGGAAAAAGTAGACAATAATAAAACTTCCTTCTACATCTTTCCCCACACAGAAAAGAGCTGGAAGTTGCAACACACACTTCACAGTACCACTTTCCCTACTTTCTTCTTTTGGAAACAAAGTATATGCATTAGATTTTTAAGTGTCTTTAGCCTCCCCAGATCCCCCCTGCCAGTAGTCATACCTGTTGACAAAACTTCAGAAAAGGCACACAATTTTGTTAATATGTATGTGCATGATTGTTCACATAAAAGAAATGAAACTCAAGTGGTTAAATTCAGGAACTTATTAATACATACCATTTTAACAAAGAAAAGGGGTTTGGGCCTGAAGGGACAATAAGTTGTAAGGAAGTTGTGACTAGGAAATAGAGGGAACTAGTGGAAGGTAAGGGTTATTGCAGTAAGGTGTGTTTATGCAAACTTGTCTTGTTGTCTACCCCCCTGTCTCCAGTGATAAAAGTGTTCTTCTTTTCCTGGTACAAGGGGAAATTTATGCCCTGCTTTTAGGTAGATAAAGGGAGGGCAGAGCTTGCATCTGTTGATTCTCAATTGCCTTCAGCTCAAAGTAATCCTTAAGCCAAAGTGGCATATTTTGAGGTGGCATATTCTTATTTCCTTCAATATAAAACAAAATACCAGTACAGCTTGGAAAATATTTTAATAGGATAAACCAATACATTAAGAGGATTTATTTTAAGGGCATATTCTTTCAAGAGGTAATAATTCTAGGAGTCAGTCAGGTGGTTGGTTAAAATTCTATGGTGTAAGCTGAAGTTACTTCATCTTTCCAAAGCTTGGGGAAATGAGAATCAAACTGGGGGTGGGGCGGGGGCAGGAGAGGAGAATGCTTTGGAAGATAGAACAGATTCAGGCTCTTGCCTGGGAAGGCCTAGCCCTATAGAATTGAGTGACTAGCTTTGTAAAGTTGTCTAGCCTTAATTTTCCTTTTCTTTCATGGTAGGTGTTTACATAGGTGTAACCTCTTCTGGATTTTGGAATTATCATGATACTACATGGTATAACTTGACAGATAATATCTTTTCCCAACTTCGAGAAGGTAATTCCTCCAACAGTGCCTTCATCTTCAGCATTTTACTTATATTAATATCAACACTTGATTGATATTTATAAAATGTCTTTCCTATGGTAAGGAGCTCACTTTTTTTCTTACTTTTTAACCAATGGTATCATTTCTTCTTTTAGAACATGCATACCTTTCAGCGGTGGATATAGTTTTAACAAATCATTTTTTAGTTATCCTCACAACTTTGGGTCTTTTTATAAGTGAAGATCTTCGTTATCCATCACCCCAAATCTTAATGGTATGTAAATTGCTTTGTAACTAATAGTTAACCTTAAATATCTTCCATGACAGAAAAAGAAATATTTGATATTTGAGTTATGTGTGATATATCTTAGAATTAAAATACTCTTTCCTTTTAAAAAATACAAAAAAGCATAATACAGAAAATTATTCCTTTGCCTTACAGTATTGAATATATAATTTGGAAATGATGCTAGTTTTATTGCTGTATAAATTTATAGTAAGTTTTAAATACACATGTAGAAAAGATTTATCTATCTATTGATTGATTGATCAATATATTTATAGCTATATATGAGTCCAAAATAAGGTAATTTGTAAATCTAAATATAGTATTACAAAGTAACATAAATTAAGCATAAGCATGGGGATTGAGAGATGTAAATATATGTCTCGGTGAGGATATGTAATATGTTTACCATGAAATTCTTAAACATGTTAATAAATATCTCTCAAAAATTACCACAACAGAGATGAGACGAGTAATGAAGACTTAGGAACAGAAGAAGAAAAGATAAGGGGAAGTAAGGAAAGGGTACTTGTACTGGTTAAGAAATACAACATCTATATTTCTTCTTCATGGTAATTATTATCTTTTCTCAGGTATATGAATATTCACAATTTTCCCTCCTTCCTCACCATCTCTGAAAAAGTGCCATTTGTTGCTCAGACAACTTATAGATTTGGCCTTGTATATGTTTATCATGTAATTGCTAAGACAGAGAGTTGAAGAAGCTAGGAAGGCTGCAATGGCTTAAATTCAAAGTGCAGAGAAGTAGACATGGACCGTACATCATAAGTGCTGATCTCTGAGCTGCAGCGGGCTGGGCAGAAGAAACAGAGTGGCAAAGGAGAAAATAATAGGTTAAGGGCATGTTTTCCTAAACTCAAGTAGGGTTTCCTAAACCAAGTAGGTGGCCGACTTAGTATCTTCTGCACATTTCTTAATTCCTCCATTTAAATCCTTAAAAGGTATGGTTTTCATCTCAAATCATTTCTGTAATTACGCTAAGGTATAAATAGATAAACAAAATGGTGAAACAAGGCAAGGACTGAAGGGGGAATCTCCAAGATGATGTGTAAACTATGTCAGAGGCAAAGCATTTTAGTGTTTGACCATCCTAACTGCTGGGATAGAAAAGCATAATTTCATTTGGTATAATTGAAATTGCTATATTTTGTTATGCCTTCTGATATACAAGCAAAAATTAAAGTTTCCTTTTTTTCTTCTAGCTTTCAAGGGCAGACTTTTGTGGTTTTGAAAGGGTAAGAAACTTAAAATTTCCTGGAGTTGGTTAGAAGATACATGTTTATTTGGTGACTTAAGAAATGAGATGCAGGGCAATAATTTACAATATAGATTATTCCTGTTGCTATAATATTCGTTACAGTTTGACCTAAAAAATGATTTCTAGCAACCATTAAACAATGATCTCCTCTTCTGTTTCAAATTAAGAAGTGCTCCTCCTTGTTTCAGAGGCTACCCCATACCCCTTCTCATACTCTCTGTCCAGGCTTGCTGTGGTCGTTCAGGTCGTATTCTGTACAAGGGCACTTCATTGAAGAGAGTGGAGGCTGGAATCTGGCTGATGCTTTGCTTTCCAATACATCTGCCCTGTTGTAGGTCTGTGCCTACCTGGAGAAAGAGGGGTGCTTTTTCTAATTTGCACAAAAATGCCATATTATCTAGCCACAGCTCTGCTTCTGGCCTTTGGGGATTTTGTTCAATCATTTGTCTCCCCTCCATTACAAAGTCAGATTTTGACTGTTGAGTCAGGCCTGGGTCCTGAGCTTATCTTGGAATGAGGTAAGCCTCATTTTTGAGGTTTGAAGTACATTTTTCCCAGGATAATGTACCAGTTAGTTGTTACCAGTTTAATTCCAAGTAGGAAAAAAACAAGAAGGAATTGAAAGAGAAAGAAGAGGAGTAACTTGAGAAGGGAGGGGGGCATGGGCAATATAAGTAACCTTAACATTTGTACCCCCATAATACGCTAAAATAAAAAAAAATAATAAAAAATAAAAATAAAAATAAATAAAAAATTAAAACCAAAAAAAAAAAAAAGAGGAGTAAGTTCAGGGCCCAATAAAGATATTAATTACCCAGATATTTTAATGATAATTATAGTATCTTGCAAATCTGAACATTTATACGAGAAGTGAAATGTTTGTTTGATATAACATCTTAGCTTGAAGATACCACCATTCAAGTGCATTTATTTCTTTAGAAGTTTTATCAAGATATAATTCACACAACATAAACTTCACCCATTTAAAATCTCCAATTCAGTGGCCTTTAGTATATTCACAGAGTTGTGTAACCATCACCACAATTTTGAAACATGTAAAAGTCTTCTTTGCACAGATTATACAGATTTTATTACTGGTCTATAAAACTATAAAAAGGTCTTCCTTAAGTCTCAATAATTTGAAAGTCAGAAACTTCCTATAACAAAACCATTTCAAACTATTGCATTTAATTAATATCCAGCATATACAATCTCATTTTCTTTGAAGCTTCTCTCTTACAATCAATTTCAAAACCTTTTTCCTGCTGCTTCTTGCAACTGTCTGGCTTCCATGAAGGCTTGTTAAACCCAGTTGCAGCTAAAGAAGAATAAAAGATAAACATGTGACCCATTGTAACTGATAAAAGGCTAACGGCTTCTGGTAGCTTTAGAAAGACAATTCTTAGACAAGAGCATCTTCCATTAAAATATGCTGATTCCTGTGCAATCTCTGTTCTTTTTATTCCTTTTTTGTATATTGTTCAAAATGTTTAGTCCTCATTCTACAACCTTTTATCTTATTTGCATACAATTTTTCTCTCTTTGCCTCACATCCTGAACTATCAAACTTTAAAATTTATTAGTAAGTTTTTTCTATTTTATATCTTAAGTCTACATATTGTCTAAATGATATTTTTATTTATTTATGTAGGTTGACTATGTCAAAGGAAAATTATGGTATAATGAAAGATGTTTTGCTAACAGAGAACACTTTGAAGGTAAACTTTAGTCAAAGATAATACTGTATTAAAAGGCTTTTATCAATATAGAAAACATATATAGATTTAATAAAATGACATAAAAATAGAATGAAATGTAAAGGCGTGTTTGTTAATGTATAATTCAATGTGCTAAAACTGAGAAAAAAATATAATTTAAATCTGAGACAATAGGCACACCTGCTATAAGTATAAGAAAATTATATTTGAGTATACATTACTTGATAAAACATAACTACTCTTATTTTTTCCCCTCCCCTCTGCTCTTATTTTTTATGAAGGCTATTTTATTAACACTAACCTTTCTTGTTTTAGAAATATAGATGCTCCTCATAATTTCTATACTTTTATACTTTTCAGTTGATTATGTTACTATCACCTTTGAGAGAAACAGGACCCTAAGTGAGGTATGATATTGTATATTTTATAAGGTAAGAAATTTAGTTGTGTATGATTTCATGAATTGTTATTAATCTAAAAAATGACAATTCTATAGATTGAAAAGCTTAACAATCACTCTGTGCTCCCAGGAGTCTCTCTACTTGGGTTTAATGATAGTTACCTAATTATGTTGATCAATACCTACAGTAATTCTAAAAAAACAATCCATATCAAAAGGCGATGCTTTGAAGTGTTTTCTGGACACATATCCTGTAGAAGAGAGACATGGACATTAAAGATTTTTAAAAAGATTTGTGGTCAGTCAGGGCAACACAATGGTTCATTAGTTTCTTTTCGTATGAGAACTAATTAGGACTTATATTTCAAAAACAGCTTTTTCTTTATCTTTCTCTTTTAACTTTTCCTTTCTCTTTTTGTAGTCAAGCTCTTGTTTTTATAGTAAAGAACCATTTACTGAATGGTTACCTTGCTTACCTTACATTTCAAAAGGAGGGAAACATATGATTCCAAGTGTGATGACATTTCTTGTTGACCAAGAGCACAATACTGGAGTTTACCTCTTCTACTATCAGGTAGGCCGTGTATCCCAGAAGTGATTGCTCTGGACACTACAATAATTAAAATTTACCTCAGCAAAAGTTTTTCCAAGTTCTTGTTATCTTTGGCAATAGAACCTGATAAAATTGACTAAACAAAATTATCTAAGATTAATAATGTAGTTTGACTCTTGAGAGATTTCTTGCTTCTGATCGTCATTCAGTTTGATAAAAATGGAAAATGTGATGCTATTTGCATAGTGACTCTCCCTTGCTAATTTTCCAGGAGAATATAAACTGAGTTTTTTCTATATACATTTAAAGTTCCATAAAATCATTAGTTAAAATGAACAAAAAATGGAACTATTTGCCACAGATCTATATTTTCTATTCCAAACGTCCTTAACTGTAGCTGTGAATTAGAATTATTCTTAGAACCATTTTTAAAATGCATAAGATCAGCTTCTGCCCTCAGGAAAAAATTTTTTCTCTAACCTCATGTGTTTAATCACTAGAGCCTGAAAATTAAGCTGAAAAAAGACAGGCCAATAGGAGAAGAGAAAATAGTTTATTTATGTGTGCAGTGTGTATATACATTGGAAGAACTCAGTTCTGAGTAACTAAAAGGGGTGGTTAGAATTTGGGGGTTATATACCATCTTACTAGGCAAAAAGGGGAAGGGAGGAGAAAGGCAGTTAAAGAAAAACAAATGACTTTTTTTAAAAAAAAGATAAATTGGTTTTCAGAAGAACAAACAGGAGATAATGTTTTTGATACTGTTTGTCTATACAAGTATGAGTGGTCTTTTCCCCTTCACGGTCAAGAAACCTCACCTGGTAAACAGATTTGGGGTAGGTTTTATTTGCATTCTCCCTTCTGGGAGTAGATCTGCCCCAAAGTGGAGTTTCTGGCAGCCTCATTTCCCAGAAGTTGCTGCTTTCAGTCATGTTAACTGAAGAAAATGACAAGGTTCATAAATTTGGAAAGGAGGGCTTTATTTCTCATAAAGGGCTACAGCCTGTGGGTGGCCACTCTGACAGGCGGGAAAGCAGAATCCCAGCCAGAAACCAGGAACGCGTGCTTTGTGGGACAGACAAAGGGAACAGGAATTTATGCTGAGAGGGGTGGCCAAATATACATAGTTAATAAGCTATAGGAGCAGTCATGAATATTTATAAAAGGAGAAACATGCACATGCACGATCATGCTTTATGCTCCTTTATGGGGTCCCATGTTCAGAAAAGGCAGCCCTCTGATGTCAAAAGGTGAAGCAAGGACATGAAAACCCTCTCTGCACATCCTCTGTAGACTGGCTAAACCCACTCCACGGTTGGTGGTCTCTTATCAGGAAAGAATTCTGGTTTGGATCATGAGATTGGTTTCTGTTTAGCCCTTAGGAAATAAACCTAATAGCCATTAGCAAGGGAGGGAGTATAATGAGGCACGTTTGACCTCTTGAACAATCATGGCTGGGTTTCTAAGGTTTCTCTGGGGTCTACTTGGCCAAGAGGGGATCCATTTGGTCAGTAGGGGGATTAGGGTTTTATTTTAGTTCATAGTCAGATGAGAGGAGCTCCTAGAATTTTTTTTTCTCCTGTATCTGTTGGGTCTCAAAAGTCTTCAGCTTAAAATTATCTTTTACCAAAGTCATATATTTGGGGCTGTCATATTCTGATCCCCTTCAAGATCAGGATTCAATAGAATTGTCGTGCGGCTCAAGCATCCACACTTTTGGCACGATGGTTATGAGTGTGGGCATTGGAGTCTGTCTGCAGAGTTCCATAACGACTCTGTAATAAAAGTCTCCTTGCTATTTATTGTAGAACTTTGGACACATTATTTAATCTCCTTAACTTCATTTTCAACATCTGTAAGATGGGTGTGTGGCAAGGGTGAGAGTAGTGCAGTGACAAGATAGCAATGGTTGCTAATCCTTCTAGTTCTGTGCTCTGTTAATGGATGTGACCCTCTCTAAATAAAAATCCAAGTGACAAGAAAGCCTAAAACTTGTAAAATGGGCTGATAATAATGACAAAAGTCTTATGCTTGCTCTTGCTTTGTTTATCTAGCTCCAGAAAACTGCCACTCTCTCTGTGAACATCCTAAGTGATAAAAAACCAAATTTCCTACCAAAATTTCCACCTTTCCAATTTCCTTCATCATTCTCTTATCCTGTTGGAATAGTATTTCATCCCCGAAGCCACTTTCTGTATGCTTATGGCAATCAGGTGTGTACACATGAAATTTCACACTCTGGGTTAAAGGTAAATCATCCACTCACTTCATGCTGAGTGGTTGTACCTTGAGAACAGAGCTGCTCTGATGACCTCAAAGGTGGAAGTGGGAGGGAAGACAATGAATGTGTATTTATTATTTATTGTGTGCTAAGCTCAGTGCATATTGTCAGTTTTTACCTTCTGGTTAGTTCACTGGCTGATAAAAATGACCTATGGGTACACTAGAGTTATCTTGAATTTTGCCAATTATGTTACATTTTTCCAGCTCTGAGTGACTTGGATTTTGCCATCAACCCATTAAAAGTGTATTATATCTAGTTTTTCCAGCATTTAATGTTTGCCCTTTTTATTTGACCTTGTCTGAGCTTGACTTTCTGGCTCTTTTATTCTTCAAACTCTTTCCACTAGCATTTTCTACCCTCTGGCCTCTCCTTCAGTCAGTTTTGTATCAGTAGCCTGAAACTTTGGTAAAGGAACAGTACACCATCTATGGAGCATCAGCCAGTTTAAAAGGAAGGACCACAAAATATGTAAACATCAGAGCTAAGAAAACACTGCAGTGACTTCCAAAGAAAGCAACTATTAATAATTCAGTTTCTCAGTGGTGTTTCTCAAACATCTATGCACAATTTAGAGATTTGTGAAGGTGATAACCCTGTTTCTGTGTGTTCTTGAAACTCCCTTCCATATTTAAGTTTTCACACTAAGTGTTCAAAACCTCTAAGTTCAGGGAGGTGGGAGGGTAGGGAGGCCAAAATAGTGAAATGTGGACTAGAAGCAGCCTGCACTCGCTTCTCTCAAGGAGAAGATCAAAGTTTGTTGGTAGAGGTTCACCTACAGGTGGACCATCTCATTGTGAATCATCAGAGAAGTGACTAGAGACACCCAGAGTGGGGGAGGGGGAGGCAGGGTGATCTGCTTGGCAAGATCAGAAGGTACCTGGGGGAAGTGTACACATGTCTAGAACATGAAGATTTATATTAATATGGGATAAACCCCTCCCTTATATCCAAATGCACCCAGCATTCCATCCTCATAAAACAAGGATGTTCATAAAACAAGAGAATTCCATTTGGGAGATGACAGGAATAACTTTGTTTTTCTATAAATTCACTGTGCATACTGTGTAGACCTTATATTCTGCCATAAACACTGTCATACAGAGTCTAGGTAGACCAGATAAGTAAGGTGTCTGTACACCTGCATGTGTGTGTGTGTGTGTCTGTGTGTGTGATGTGGGCATATGGGCAAAGACCATGGCACATGATTTTCCTTATGTAGGAAGATTAGGCTGATAGGTAATTGCTGCCTATTACATGGTATTTCTTTAGTGAGTTGGTATTATTTCTTTATTCTTTTAGGTATGGCTTTCAATTGATGGTGGCAACACCTTTGAATTGTTAGCTGACTTTCATGATGATATCATAAAGAAGACTTTTCATAGTTTTTATACTTCGGACATTACATTTGTTTCCCAAAGTGGAAAGGTTTACTTGACAAAGGCAGGTAAGGAATTTGCTTTTATTGGTGTAAACACTACATGTGGTCCAGTGATTAGAAGATATATGAAAAATCTGACTTATTAATCAACTAATCCAAAAGTCTCAAAACTATTACAAGTGATGGATTTGTCAGATCTACAGAAGCAGGAGTCTGTGAATAGCTCCAACGAGACCCCCCCCAGATCACCATGCTATGTTCTCATTGACAATTTCAGTAGTATTATATTTTACATTCCCAAAAGCCAAATAATGATAGCTTCCACTTATCAAGCTACAATTGTGCCCAGCATGTTATAAATATCATCTCATTTAATATTCACAACATCCTTGCCAAAGTAGAAATGTTAGTTTGCTTTTGCTAATTAAATTGATGCAACTGAAAACAGACAACTAGTAAGAGGTAGAGTTGTTGTGATGATAGACTGCTCCCAGTCTCCTTGATTTGGTAATCTTGTGATTTCCTTGATCAAGTCTACACAGCTTTCATGAGTTTTTGCACAGTGAAAGATACAGTTAATATTGATTGACCTTACTGACAGGTGCCCACTCCTTTCCAACTCAATTGAATTTTGCTAATGAACCTAGAATGATAAAGGGACAGTGACTCTCAATTTATTTCTATATCTCTGTGATCTGAATTTTCAATTTATTTTGTCATTCTGTCAGACAAATATAAGGGGGGGGGCGAGAATGAGCAAAGCCTTAGAGATATCTGGGACTACATAAAGCAACCAAACTTACAAATTATTGGTATTCCCAAGGGAGAAGAGAAATCAAAAAGTTTAGAAAATCTATTTAAGGAAATAATCAATGAAAACTTCCTAAGACTAGCAAGTGAGTTAGACAATCAGATATAGGAGGCCCAACGATACCCAGGCAAATAAATTTCAAAAAGGGCTTTACCAGGGCATGTTACAATCAGAATGGCTAAAGTTGTAGTCAAAGAGAGAATTTTAAAATTAGCAAGCGAAATACATCTAGTCACCTATAAAGAAAACCCCATCAAACTAACAACAGACCTCTCAGCAGAAACCTTACAAGCCAGAAGAGAATGGGATGGTATTTTCAGACGAGATTGGGCACATTCAGGGTGGTATGGCGGTAAACGGGATGGCATTTTCAAAGTGTTGAAAGAAAAAGCTGCCAGGCAAGAATTGTTTATCCTGCCAGAAGAAGCTTCATAAATAAAGGAGAAAGAAAGTCTTTCCCAGAGAAGCAAACACCAATAGATTTTGTCACCACTAGACTAACGCTACAGGAAATGTTGAAATGAATCTTAAACATGGAAATGAAAGGACAATATTAACCATCACAAAAACACACAAAAATATTAATATAAAACTCATAGTTCTTATAAAACATTCATACACAGGAGAAAGAGAGCAATGGCAACAAGATAGAGAAGTTCAGCAAACCACAAAGGCAAAAAGATAGAAAAAGAAAGAAACAAAAAAATCATAAAACAACTAGAAATCAACTGAAAATAGGACAAAAACAAAATCTCATATATCAATAATAACCTTGAACATAAATGAATTAAATGGTCAACTTAAAAGGTATAGACTGGTGGAATGGATTTTTAAAATGATCCAAATACATACTCTTTACAAGAAACCCACCTTACCCATAGAGACACATAGATTGAAACTAAAGGGGTGAAAAAAATTCCATGCAGATAAAAACAAAAATCAAGCAGGAGTAGCTATACTTATATCATCTAAAACAGACTTTAGATCAAAAAAAGCAAAAAAAGAAAGAGAAGGTCATGATATAATGATAAAGGGATCAATTCAGCAAGAGGAGATAATGAGTCTAAATATATATGCACCCAGATTCACCAAACAAATATTACTGGACCTAAAGAAAGAGATAGACAGCAACACAATAATAGTTGGGTACTACAACTCCCCACTCACATTCATAGACAGATCATCAAGACAGAAAATCAACAAACTTGGACTTAAATTGGACTTTAGAACAAATGGACCTAACAGACATTTACAGAACATTCCACTCAACAACTACAGAACATACATTTTTTCCATCAATATATGCAACATTCTCCAAGACTGACCACATTTTAGCCACAAAACAAGTCTTAAAAAATTTTTAAAAATCAAAATCATATTAAGTATCTTCTCAGACCACAGTGGAATAACGCTGGAAATCAATATGAAGAGAAACTTCAGAAACTATACAAACACATGGAAATTAAACAACATGATTCTAAACAATCCCTATATCAATGAAGAAATAAAGATGAAAATTAAAAATGTATTGAATGAAATGAAAGTATACTAAAAACCTGTGGGATACAGCAAAAGTAGTGCTTAAAGGGAAGTTTACAGCATTAAATACCTACATCAAAAAAGTAGAAAGATCACAGATTAACAACCTAACATTGCACCTCAAGGAAGTAGAAAAGCAAGAACAAACCAAATCCAGCATTAGCAGAAGAAAAGAAGTAACAAAGATCAGAGCAAAACTAAATGAAATGGAGACCAAAAAAAAAAAAGGATCAATAAAACAAAAAGTTGGTTCTTCATAAAGATAAACAAAATTGATAAACCACTAGTTTCACTAACCAAGAAAAAAAGAGAGAAGTTCCAGATAAACACAATCAGAAATGAAAAAGGAAACATTACAATTAATACCCCAGAAATACAAAAGATCATCAGAGACTATTATGAACAACCATATATTCACAAACTAGAAAATCTAGAAGAAATAGATGAATTCCTGAAAACATACAACCTCCTGAGACCTAACCAGAAACAAATGGAACACCTGAGTATCAATAATGAGTGGCAAAATGGAATCAGTAATAAAAAATCTCCCAATAAAAAAACATCAGGATAAGATGGAGTCATAGTTTAATTCTACCAGATATACAAAGAACTGGTGCTGATCATACTGAAACTGTCCTGAAAAATCAAGGAGGGAATCCTCCCAATCTCATTTTATGAAGCCAATATCACCCTGATACCAAAGCCAGGGAAGGATTCAACCAAAAAAGAAAAACTACAAACCAATATCTCTGATGAACATAGATATAAAAATCCTCTACAAAGAATGAGCAAACCAAATCCAACAGCACATGAAAATGATAATTCACTGTGATCGAGTGGGTTTTCTTCAAGGGATACAAGGATGATTCAATATCCACAAGTCAATAAATGAGATGCACCACACACAAATAGAATTTTAAACAACAAAAAGAAGATCACCTTAATAGATATGGAAAAGCTTTCAATAAATCCAATATCTATTCATAGTAAAAACCCCCCAAAATCAGCATAGAAGAAACCTACCTCAAAATAATAAAATCCTTATATGACAAACCCATAGCCAACTTCATACTGAATGGGGAAGAGTTGAAAGCATTCCCCATGACTGGAACAAGAGAAGAATGCCCACTTTCACCATTCATGTTCAACATACCATGTTTCCCTGAAAATAAGACAGGGTCTTATATTTATTTTTCCTCAAGAAGACACCCTAGGGCTTATTTTCAGGGGATGTGTTGTTTTCTTTTTTAAGTGCAGTACAAATGATCTCTCTGGGCTCAGTAGGAGACTGCTTGCTGAAGCTTTTCCCCTGTCCCCTAGTGTTTGTGGGGGGTGAGAGAGGCTGACAGTGCTGAGTAAAATGGCAGCCACAGCCTTCCTTCTTCCCCCTGGGGACGCATAATACCTAAAGCGGAGCGTCCCACTCCTCACTTCACCGAGGAGACTTTCCCCTCAAAGCCTCAGTTTGCAGTTTGGACAGGATGGCCGGGACCTGACAGGGGTAGCAGACCTTGTTGGTGGGGCTGCCCGCACCTTTCCAGTCACCTCTGGGATAGCTGTCACGATGGGGCAGACGAGAAGGGCTGCTTGTCTTCTTTACCTCTCCACGACGAAATGCATGGGTTGTGCAGATGTGCTGCGTAGCCATGCCCATCACTAGGTCTTATTTTCAGGGTAGGGCTTATATTGTGCGAATGCTTAAAAATCCTTCCAGGGCTTATTTTATGAGTAGGTCTTATTTTCAGGAAAACACAGTAGTACTGGAAGTTCTAGTCAGAGCAATCAGGAAAGAGAAAGAAAAAAAAGGGCATCCAAATTGGAAAAGAAGAAATCAAATTATCTCTGTTTGCTGATGAGATGATTTTAAGCCTAGAAAACTCTAAGGACTCCTCCAAAAGACTCCTAAATTTTGTAAGTGAATTCAGCAAAGTCTTAGGTTATAAAATCAACATTCAAAAATCAATAGCATTTCTACACCAACAACAACCACACTGAGAACTAAATCAAGAACTCAATCCCATTTAGAATAGCTGCAGAAAATTAAAATGCCTAGGAATAAATTTAACCAAGAAAGTGAAAGATCTCTACAAGAAGAACTACAAATCACTGATGAAAGAAAATGTAGAAGACACAAACAAATGGAAAGACATCCCATGCTCATAGGTCACAAGAATCAATATTGTTAAAATGACCATAGTGCCCAAAGCCATCTACATATTCAGTGCAATTCCTATCAAAATCCCAATATCACTTTTCACAGAATTAGAAAAAACAATTCTAAAATTCATATGGAACGAAAAAAGAGCCTGAATAGCCAAAGCAATCTTAAGCAAAAACTGGCCGCATCACGTTACCTGACTTCAAATTATACTACAAACCTGTAGTAACCAAAAGAGCATGGTACTGGCATAAAAATAGACACATAAATCAATGGAACATAGTAGAGAACCCAGATATAAAGTCATATACCTACAACCAACCAATCTTCAACAAAGCAGGAAAAAAACATACACTGGGGAAATGATATACTATTCAATAATTGGTGCTGGGAAAATAGGATAGCCTTATGCAGAAGAATTAAACTGAATCCCTATCTCTCACCATATACAAAAATTAACTCAAGACAGATAAAGACTTAAATGTAATATCTGAAATCATAAAATTTCTAGAAGGAAACCCAGGAAAAACTCTTCTGGACATTAGCCTAGGGATAGAATTTATGACTAAGACCACAGAAGTAAATGCAATAAAAACAAAAATAAACGGGACTTAATTAAACTAAAAAGCTTCCTCACAGCAAAAGAAATCAAAAGAGTAAATAGACAGCCTACATAATGGGAGAAAATATTTGTAAACTGTGTGTCTGACAAAGACACATCCAGTGGCTGGGCACAGTGGCTCACGCCCGTAATCCTAGCACTTTGAGAGGCCAAGGTGGGAGGATTACTTGAGCAAAAGTGAGACCCCATCTCTACTAAAAATAGAAAACAATTAGCTGGGCATGGTGGCACGTACCTGTAGTCCCAGCTACTTGGGAGGCTGAGGCAGGAGGATTGCTTGAGCCCAAGAGTTGGAGGTTGCAGTGAGCTATGATGACACCACTGCATTTTATCTGGGGCAACAGAGTGATACTTTATCTAAAAAAAAAAAAAAAGGAAGGAGACTAATATCCAGAATCTACAAGGAACTAACAACCCCTATTATAAAGTGGGCAAATGTCATGAGCAGGCATTTTTTTTCAAAAGAAGATAAACAACATATGAAAATATGGTCAACATCACTAATCATCAGAGAAATGCAAGTTAAAACAACGAGATACCATTTAACTCTAATTAGAACAGCCATTATTAAAAAGTCATAAAACAATAGATGTTGGCACAGATGCAATGAAAAGGGAATACCTATACACCATTGATGGGAATGTAAATTAGTATAATCTCTATGGAGACCAGTATACACATACACACTCACACTCACACACACACACACACACACACACTGGAGTACTACTCAGCAATAAGAAAGAATGAAGTATGTCTTTTCCAGCAACTTAGAAGGAACTAGAGGCCATTATCTTAATTAAAGTGAATAAGGAACAGAAAAATAATGCCACATGTTCTCACTTATAAGTGGGAGCCAAACTATGGCTATACCAGGTCACCAGAGTAGTACAGTGGACACTGGTGACTACAAGGAGAGAGGACAAGAGGGGTGAGTGATGAAAAATAACCAATGGGATACAATGTGCACTACTCAGGTGATGGGTACACCAAAAATCCCAGACTCTGCCACTATATAATATATATACATATAATAGAATTCAACTTGTACCTTCTAAATCTTTTTTCCTGAATCTATTAATATTAAAAATTTTACAAAGGAAAATGGAAAAAAAAAGATTTACTAGCACCAAAAAACACAAATCAAGTCAGCCTTAAGTTCTGCTGCAACAATGCCTGTCACATATTCTTCTATAGAATCTTCAAAGAAAAATAGTATTGCCTAAGAATTTAAAACCAACTCAACTCATTAATCGTATGCAAAAACCGACAGAAGGATGCTGTAAACACTATATTTTATCAAATCAAAGATTCTATTGATTATAAGATGCACATTGTTCTATTAAAGAAAAACCCTTCTAATTAAACTTTAACATCATCACAGTGATCCTCAGTGATGCATGAATTGCTCTGACATTTCTCCTGCTGTAGTTGCATTGGTTGGTGTGTGATAAGGCAATCAATTTGCATATATTTTAGTAGCAAAATACAATGCAATTTTCATCTAGAATGGTTTGCTTCCTTTCTTAGGTCCTATAAAATAGGACCTAAGTTTCTACAAGAAAATGTAAAACTGGTAATTCCTCCAGTGACATTGGCTTTATTGATTAGTATATGCCCTGTTGCTTTGGTTTCTTCTCTTGCTACACCCACAATAACTTTGTTGAAATACTAAATTATAATGTAACATTTTTGAAGGCATTTTAAGCAGTAATAAACTTCAACATGATTCAGGAAACTCAGTTAAAGTGATGACAGTATAAACAACTGAGACAGAATTCATGCATGTGTAGGCAATTGACCACTATGGTGTGAGTGCCCCCTGGCGGACAATAATTGTAAGACACATCAATTATAAGATACCACAATTTTCAAGATGTTAAAATGTGAAACAGTCTATCTTACCTTGTTTATCAATGAAATATGGCAATTATAAAAGCAATTATATAAGCAAAGTTATGATTTTGAAAATATCACTGGGAAAGAAGAAAAACCTCACTATACATGTTTCTGAGGAAATAAATATGAATATTATTGATACCAAAAATTAAAATGTGGGTGAGTCTCTCAGAATCTCATGAAAAACAATCAAGAATTGAAAAGATCAGGTGAAGAATAAAAAGTGAAGGCCAAAAAACCCAAGGTTTTGCCATCCCTAAGAGGTAGTCCAAAACACTATTTCTTCATCTGAATACACACACACACACACACACACACACACACACGGAATTAGGAATTTTTTGGAAGCCTTTATTGTGATCATCAATAGAATTTTTAAAAATGTGTTTACAATATAAATTGTTTTTAAAAGCCAAAGGAAACAGATGGCCATACAAAACAGACCATAAAACAACCAAAAGTAGACCTGGTCTATAGTTGTCACCATAAATGTGATTATTCACTTATTCGACAACATTTATTGAGTACCTCTTACATGATAGGTACTATTCTAGTCACTAGGTCTATAGCAGTTCCTTTTCTTGTGGAGCTTACACCCTTGTTAGGAGAAACTGATAATTAACAAAAAACAGGCTGTGCGTAAGATAAATGCTACAGTTGTGGGGGGATGGGGAAAGAAGGCTAAGGTAAATAGGAAGTACCAGGTGTGTTGCTGTAGTGTAGTGAAGTGTGTGTTGAGGTCAGGGTGAACAGATCTGAAGAAAATGAGGGAATGAGCCCTGCAGATATCCAAGGATAGGCAACATTTCTGCATTAAAGGCAGGGTCTCACTTTGGATTTTAAAATCCTGAAATATGATGCAAGGAGAGAAAAACTTAAAGCAAAAGTGGAGAGAAAGAATATAAATAAGGGAGTTCAGTTCTTCCCCTGCCATGGGTTGGAGTTTGGCTTCTCAGGCTCTTTCTGAGTGACAGGGTTCCTTCCAGGTTTCCCTGTCGTTCTGCTGAGACCCAAAGATCCAGGAGGCGCTTACCGCTCTGACTACAGTGCGATGGACCTCTCAGAAATGCCAGACTCAAACTTGACCCCAGAGTCTTACATGCTCACTGAAGAAAATTCTCGAGACAATTCAGAGTCTCATAACTTCTCTGAAACTTTAGCAAGGAACCTTAGTAAATTGTCTATCAGCGCTGGCACCAAAATACGTTCCCTTCCAGAGGATTTACCCCAACCCCAACCACCGGCTAGAAGACAAACAGTCACCCAGGCTATGAAAGGTGGCGTTTTTATGCCTTACAGGAGAAGAGGAGTGAGGACGTTGTTATCTGAGCAGAGAAACAAGCTGGCAAGACTGCGATATATTATAATCAACAAACTTGCTTCGCGTAAAAGAGGAGGAGAAGACGACGACGACGACACTGAACTTGAGGAAACTCAGGATAAATCAAGAAGGAAGCCGAGTAAACCATTCAGATGTAGGTGCAATTTCTGCGTGCTAAGCAAATGGGATCCTTCGGAAAATGCTAGAATAGGGTTGTGATGACATCCTGCCCATTTTACCATGAACCTTATTCTTATGCTTTTCTTTTTTTGCTGGTAATTTTATGAAGCAAGTTGAGAAAGCTACTTTGTTAGGATAGACTGTAGCAATAATCTTGAGAATTATATAATCTATAATAATCTCATTAATCAATAATAATAATCTATGATGAGTTCTGATATCTTTTTCTTCTATCTTTTCTCTATTACCTTGATACTAGTAATTTATAAGGGATCTGTGTAGTTTGAATGTATTTGAATAACTTCAGTATACTTTAGCTTTACTTTTTGATTTCACCCAAAGAATCTCCAATAGGTCTGAAGTATTCCCATGTGTTTTAGTAACCTAAAGTCAGTGCGATAAAACTCAACATCAAGAATTTGCAGCCATGACTTGTGGGAGAAGAATCTGAAAGAAACATTGGGTAGTTTTGGCTAGAGATTAATTGATTTTCTGGTTTTCAAAAATTGGAATGAAAGGAAATTTTGTGCTGTATTTTTACTTCCTAGTAGCAAATAAATGTGTGCATAAGCAATAAAATTGACATTTGAGTACCTTTAAAAAAAAAAAAAGAATATAAATAAGGACTTGAACAAACATGCCAAATAGACTTGGAGAGAAGGCATAGGTGGTAATATTAATATTCACACAAAGCAAGATTTTTATTTAATAAACAAAATCATTCTTTGTGTGATAAAATATCAATAGTAAAAATATGTCACTATTGGGTCAATGTTCTAAAAAATACAATATATATATAAATACACAAAATTCAACTGTAAGGAACACTAGAAGAAATCAATTGAAGTGCTAATGTAGAAGAAATTTTAAATTGACAGTATTAAATATTTAATACATAAAGATCAAGGTAAGAGTATAGTGGAACATTCCATGTAGAAGAATTAAGATGTAGTGTTGAAATATATGGCACATATACTATAGTATTCTGTAGCTAAAATGTTTCCTAGGGATGACTCATTGACAATGAGACCATAAAGGTAAACTGAACCCAGTTGTCCATTTGAGTCAAGCTAAAGAATTTCTTCATGTTATCAAAAGATTGATTATTAACCTAATTATATTTGTATTTTAGAAAGATAACATGGAGGATATATGGAAAAATATGAGATTTGGGTCACAATGATATGTTTGTAGGCTATTTTAAAAGTTTAGGACAGATGATGAGGCTCTGGATTAGAAAAGTGGCCTCAGGTACGGAGAGAACAGTGACTGATTATGACCGAATCAATGGGACTTGGTGAAGGATTGGATGTAAAATAGGGGGAAGCAGGTAAAGTTAAGAGTTACATGCAGGGCAACTGGAAGAGTAATGACACAGTAAGCATTTTCCATAGAACACAGTATCTAGGGGACTTCTACTTCCAGTTATGGCATAACTTTGCTGCTGAGAATAACTAAAATAGTTAGGTAAATTATTTTTTAAATTGAAAACCTGGAAAGATAATAGAAACAACCAAGCCAAAATCTAAGGGAAAACAGGAACTTGGAGACATAAATAGGACACACAAATCCCAGATCCTTCTGCCCTGAAGGGATTTACAAATTCCTGCCAACTTAAGCTTCGAGCTTGGTGGATTAATGAAGAGATATGACCCTGAGTCCACCCAAGGTGGTGATTATGATGGAATGGTATGCCTACCATGAGGCAGAACCCCAGAGGGTTCTTAGAATAAGGATGAACCGGAAGTAAAGCCATATACACTCTCACATATGTCCACCAGGAATACAGCAAAGTTGTCTTGTTACGCGAGTAGGGAAAAAAGAAGAGAAAAAGCCTGTCTGAGAGGTTGTGGCCCTTGGAAGACCGCAGTAAGATTTGTAGCCCTGATTTGCATTGTCTGGGTGGTCAATCTCCGGCTGAGATTTGTTTCTGGGAGTACCTCAGGCAACTGGAAAAAGCAAATGCAGATCCTCACCAGAAGAAGACATTATCCTAGGCCTCAAAAATGCTCCCAAATTTTTTTCAAAGGTAATGACATGTATACAGTAAAAAGTAACCAATATAAAAGGAAACAAAGCTCCATGACTGAAGATAGTACAGTAAAGATACTACTACACAGGAGAAACAGACCAAAAAAAATCACCTGCTAGAATTACTAGAAAGAAGTTTTTCTAAAAAGATTGTATTTACTGTGTCTCACAAAATAAAAGGCAACTTGACAATATGTGCAGGGAATTATTATAAAAAACTATAAAAAGTGACCTATTAAAAATATGAAATGGATCTTTTGGTAGTGAAAAATATCATATCAAAACCAAATCATTAATCAAAAAGTTTAACAACCCTTAGAATGTTGATGCAAAAATCCTGAAGAAACTATGAGCCAATTAAATCTAGCAATATGTAAAAAGAAAAGAATATTATATCATGACCTTGTTGGATTTATACCAGGATTCCATGATGGTTTAGCATTAGAAAGTTAATCAGTACAGCAATATTAAAGATTACAGGAGAAAAAAAGAATCGCGTGATCATCTCATAAGTGCAGGAAAAAAATCTAATAAAACTCAATATTCATTCATGGTTTTTATAAAAGCACCTTAGTAAGCCAAGAATAGAGTATCTAGAGGGGAAAAAAACCTAAAGCAAATATTCAATCAGATTTTATAGTAACACATTAAAAGCTTTTGTTTGTAATCAGGAACAAGACAAAGAAGCATGCTATCATCACTTATATTCATCATTGTGTTGGAGAGCCAAATTAGCCTAGAAAGGCAAGAACAATATTTAAAAAGTATAAGGTTGGAGAGAAAGAAACACAGCTGTCCCTGTGATAGATAATATAATCCTGGACATAGATAACCTGAGGCTTGTGTGGCTGGAGCCCCATAAGCAGCACAGACAGTAATAGGTGATAAGGTCAAGAAGATACCAGAATCCAAGTCACAGGAGCCCCTGGAGGGCATTGCAAAGAGTTTGGCTTTTACTCGGAGATGTTGAAGCCACTGAGAGTTTTGATTAGGGGAGTAGGTAAAGTGACTCAACATTTTTAAAGTGTTGTGTTGGTTGCTCTTTTGAGAATAGACTCAAGGGGGCTATAGGCAGAATCATGGAGACCAATTAGGAGCTGCAAGAGAGATGTTGGTGGCTTGTCCAGGATGATAGTGGTGACAGTAGTGAGAAGTGGTTGGATTCTATACATATTTTGAGGCTAACATCAATAGGCTTTACTGGTGGATTAGATATAGGGTATAAGAGAAAGAGAGAAATTAAGAATGACACCACGGTTTTTGGACTAAACAACAGGAATAATGCAGTTGCTGTTAATGAAGGCGAGGAAGGTTGAGGATGGGGGAGGTTTATGTGAGGATTAGGAGCTCAGTTTAGGATGAGTTCAGTTTGAGATGCTTAACCGACATTGATCTGAACCTGGTAGCAGGTAGTTAGATATGTAAGTCTGGACCTCAGAGAAAAGAACAAGATGAGCAATTTAAATTTGGGAATCATCTAAATAAAGATGGATTTAAAATCCTAAACCTGGATGAGATCTCCAAAGACAGTGGGAGAAGAAATTTAAGAACTAAATCCTGGAGCACTCCACATTCAGAGGCCAGGGACAGGAGAATGAAGTAGAAAAGCCCAAGCTGAGTGGGGTTGGATGGGAGTGTGGGGATGGGAAAAATGGGGTGCAGAAATCAGCCTCTCTTATCCTGAGCCACAAGCTTTCACTGAAGGCCCATTCAGGTGAGGGGACTCTTTTTCTAGATCAGTGTCTGTTTGGCTAAGTGAGTGCTGCTGTACTACCAGATTACGAACAGTACCTCTCAACGTGGTGCCCTAACGCATGAGAGAAACACAAGACACACAGTGTGGTTCAACATGTTAATCCTGGTATAACTAATGACCCACTATCCTCTACTGATAATTCCCCTTCCCATCCTAGGGGCTGTTTTCTCACTGCCTTCTACCTATGCAGGAATCTGACTTGCTGGTATTAGAAAGAGAAATCAGGCCGGGCGCGGTGGCTCAGGCCTGTAATCCTAGCTCTCTGGGAGGCCGAGGTGGGCGGATCGTTTGAGCTCAGGAGTTCGAGACCAGCCTGAGCAAGAGCGAGACCCCATCTCTACTATAAATAGAAAGAAATTAATTGGCCAACTAATATATATAGAAAAAATTCGCCGGGCATGGTGGCACATGCCTGTAGTCCCAGCTACTTGGGAGGCTGAGGCAGCAGGATAGC